>PVKA01003171.1:35286-113857 GCA_004027165.1 Ctenomys sociabilis
TTTTTTTTTTTTTTTTTTTTTTTTTTTTTTTTTTTTTTTTTTTTTTTTTTTTTTTTTTTTAATGGGACCAGGGATTGAGCTCAGGCCCTTGCACTTGCCAGGGAAGCACTCATTCCACTGAGCCATCTCTCCAGCCCCTTGTCAAGCTCACTTTTGTAACCCCCAGGCTGGTCTCAAATTTTCAGAGATCCTCCTGGCTCAACCTCCATAGTGCTGGAATTATCTGGGGCCAAGAGAGTGTTCCTAGGGATCCAGGACCAAGACCACACGGTATGTAGGGCTGAGGATTGAACTCAGGTCCTTGTGCTTGCCAAGTCAGTGTTTATGCCTTCAGCTATTTCTCCAGCCCCTAATCTGTGTATTTTTAACACTAAAGTCTTCTGTAGCTGGTATACAACTGAATCTTATTCTCTCAATCATTCAGCTCCTCTGTTTTTTGATAAAGCAATAAAGTCCTTTTCAAAAAACTTGATAGGTGAGGACTGACTGTTGATGTCTTCATTGTTTTTCACTGTCCTGCATTCAGTTCTTCCTCTGCTGCATTCTTCTTTGTGGTATGATGGCCTCCTGCAGTACTGTGCTCCCATTGCTTTATCTTTATATTTCATGTATCTACTACAGGGTCGGGGAGATGGTTCAGTAGACTAAGCACTTCCCTGGCAAGTGCAAGGGCCTGAGTTCAATTCCCAGTTCTTCCAAAAAAAAAAAAAAAAATCTCATGTATCTACTATAGAATTATGTATTTGCCCTGGGGTTCAAATAAAATATTTTATAATTGTAACTTTTTATTTGAAGATGGCAACAACTTAAAAAACTTCAGATTCATAGGATTTTTAACGTTAGACAAACCTCTGTAGGTGGGTAATTAGATATATAGATTTTTGCATAAAGCTATAACTGATGTGTATTTAAGTAGTGCTTGATAATCTCCTCTCATGAAATATCAAATAATGAAATAGCTAATTGAAAGTATATATGCCGTTCAAAGATTGTTTGTTCAATTGTTTATATAAAAAGCTGTCCTCTAGAAAGATTTGCCAACCTTTACTATGACTAGCAAGCAGAATGTGAGACATCAATTTCCTTGTTCCTGTGTCAAGAGGAGATTTCTTTTTCCCCTCCACTAGCATACGATGAATTCAGCCAATAAAATCCAGGCTGCATTGAGTTACAGTCCCACTGCTGACAGTAAGTGGAGTGCAGCTACATTTATTGACAATCACAGGATGCTGAGTTTAGGGCATGTTGACCAACAAAAATATGCCAAGAATAGCAAAGTGGCAAGAGGATGACAGGAAGGCCAAACCACTGCTCAGAGCACAAAACACATCACATGCCCCCAGATAAACCAGGCTTTCAGAATTTACAGAATATCATCCTCAGCCCAGGTGCACCCACCGAATCTCAAGGAATGCTTGACAGGGTGCTGTGCCATCTCAGGTGTACTCAAAAATCACTCCGATCTTAATTACATTCATGATAGACCACATTTACGAACCTTAATAAGGTCTGAATAAAGTGAAGATGACTAGGCAGGAGATCCACTGTACTCTCTCTCAGGGTGTCAGAGGTTGCCCGCATTTTTGTTATGTTATTTTTTTACCTCTCTTCTGAGAGTGGAAGGCATGGTGAACTTGTGGCACACAGACAGCAGGAGGCTGTTTATTATTACAGAAAGTTCTAAAAGGCTCACCATCACTGCCCTATGGTACTATTTAACATTAAATAGGTGGAAAAGAGTGATTTCTTCAGTGCTGCTCTTTCTCACTGTACTAGAATGAATCCAGAGACTTCTACATGCTAAGAAAGTGCTGTACCACTGAGCTGCATGCCCAGTCCTGCTCATTTTAAGTTTCCTAGGCTGTCCCGGATTTATAATCCTCCTTTCTCCTCCAGCACAGCTGGGATTATAGGCTACACTATCACACACAAAAGATATTGCTTTTTAAAAAAGTAAATATTTTTCATTTTGGAAATGAGGAAATTATATTTTTTTTTCAATTATTAGTGAACTTAAACATTTTGCAAGGATTAGTTGCCCCTGGGTGTTTTTGCCCTTTAGAACTTAGCTTTGCTCAAGTTTCCCATGGGTGGTGAAACTATAGGTATGAAAGCTTTTTCACAATAAATGCAAGGGAACTTTAACTGGCACTGGAATAATGGTAGTCGCCTTGCAACCATTAACCATTGACTATCATAAGCAATGCATAGCGGGTTACTAAGGCACAGCCGTGGGGGTGTCTGTGGGGGTGTACCCAGCATGGTTGACATGTAGGGTAACAAACTGAAAGGAGAAGATGCAGCCAGTTGTAGGTGGCGCCAAGCAATAGACTGGAAGCCTGAATGGAGTAACAGGGAAAGAAGAAAGCCGGCACATGTCTGAGGATCTCATTAAGTTGGAGCAGATTAGCCTCTCGCTGCCATAGTCTGCATCTGGAGGACGTCAGCCTCCAGTGCGCTCAGTTTTCCAGTGCAGGCTCCCCCACCCCAGCGACCCTCCGAGGAGCTTCCAGGCCTTCAGTTAAGATCGGTGCTGCATTCTTGATACCTCTTCTCAGTCGCTTCCATCTTCATGAGCAGCTGCCAGATCCTCTGGCAGACAGATGTCACCATGGACTCTCTTGCCCCTGATATTGTAAACTTACCTAATCCCCTTGCATAATCTCCTTGCATAATCCCCTTCTTCCTCCAGAGCACACTAACAAACACATGCCTGAATCTAAATCTAGCCACATACCATCCCCAAATCATATATCAAAACATAGAACAAATAAACCACACATGATACAGGAAATAGAGAATATCCTATACTTTAAATTACTTATAAATGGAGAATCAACACTAAATTCCAGCAAGGATATTTATAGACTTCTTGTGGCCACTTTAATCTACTAAGGTAAAGAGTCCAGAGCATGAAGCCTGAAGACACACCATGAAAGAAAGAAAGGAGTGGAGGATGTCCATCAGACAGGCAAAAGTTCACACCCAGAGCACTGAAATGATAAATATAAATCTGGAACTTTGTGGATCATAGAACCAATTACAGAGAACTTGATAAACTAGTGGTGATTGTTTTAAAGAAACATTACAGGGCCCACCAAATAGCAGATTAAAGTGCTTTCAAGCAGGCACAGGGGCTGAGGGTTGGATCCCCTGGCCTGCTATGCTGCCCACCCCAGGACATGCTGAGACAACAACTGAAACTGGGCATGGTGGTGCACACACCTATAATCCCAGCTCTTGGGAGGCTGTAAACAGGAGAATCACTGTAAGTCAGATCTAGTAGTGTGACTCTGAAGACCTTATAGACACTTCCCTAAAATACAAAAAGAGAAAAGTAACATTACTTGTGAAAGAGACACAGACAAGTAGAGATGATATGCCCTTCCAAATGTGGAAGTGGAGAAAAAGAAAGAGGAGGAGAATGATGATCCTGCCCAGATAAAAGAGAACTGCAGAACATTCCAACAAATCCACTTTCCCAACCATGATATAATGCTTATCATCAAAGAACTTCACTGACAGTAGAGAATGGTCCTGAACCGGGAAACTATTAAACACCTGAGACAGGAGAAATTAGGACAAATCTATTCAAAGCCATTGCAATAAGAAAATAAAATATGCAAATCAAAATATTTCATCTGATAATATTTTACCTTCCAAAAAACCTTACAAAGCAGAAGAACATTGTAACACAATGCTCCAAAAGGGACTACATATTCTCAAATGTTTATTTTGGATCTGAAGAAAAACACCGAATGTCAGAAATCCAAAACTTGGAGAAATATACACAAAAAAATAATGCAGAATAATAGTTCATTGGATAGAGGAAAAACAGAGAAAGAAAGGAAGAAGAAGATGAAGAACAAGAACAACAAGAACAACAAGAAGAACAAGAAGAAGAACAAGAAGAGGAAGAACAAGAAGAAGAGCAAGAAAAAGAAGAACAAGAACAAGAAAAAGAAGAAGATGAGGAAGAGGAAGAACAAGAACAACAACAAGAACAAGAACAACAAGAAGAAGATGAGCAAGAAGAAGGAGGAGGAGAAGGAGGATGAGCAGGAGCAGGAAGAACAGGAGGAGGAGAGGAGGAAGAGGAGGAGGAGGGGAGGAGGAAGAGGAGATCTCTTAACGAAAAGATGTGTATCTTAAGGAACATATTTTCAAATACACAAAGGTAGAGAAACAAAAAATTAAAAATTAGATAATGGGAAGTACATTAAAGCTACAAGGTAATGTCACTCCACACCCTCCAAATTGGCAAACATAGATGAATTTCAAGTATTGAACAGAATAACCAAGTTTCAGAGGCATATGTGCAGGTGATATTCTAAATTACTAGTAATCCATCTAGGTGTTGGGTATATAGCTGTTTAAATTGCATATATATTAAACACTGTGGATATGATATCTGCTACAATTAAGAACCAAGAGAAAAGTATTGTAGAGAAACTTAATTCTGTGTACCTTCACCTTAAGTTCTAGCCAGATGAAATTTTTAACATTAAAACTTGTATCTCTTGGAAATGAAAAAAGAAATCAGGTAGGATGGAAGCCTCAGATTCTTGAAGCTAGGTAAGAGATTGTGTATTATGTGCTTTGGTCATTTAACTCCAACTACACAAGACCTGTTGAGGCCAACTTTCCATTAGCATCCCTGTGTGCTGTGTATTAATAATACAATGCATTTTAGTGGAGAGGTACCTGTGTATCACACTACAAACCAGGTGGACCAACTGAGTCCCAAACCTGTGAGCAAACTCCTGATGACTCCACCGAGAGAGAGAGAGAGAGAGACCGCTATTCATATACATTATTTAAGTTTTAGTTATATAATGGAGAAAAAGGAAGGTTAATAGGTAACTAAAAGAATGAATATTTTGATGGGAATTTTAACTTAACACTAAGTATATAAAAGAGTAACTCAAACTCATTCCCCCTAGATACTCCTAAAATGTATTTAACAATATGAATTCTACCTGTGTCTTAAATGTGTATTTTTAAGACTAGCCTCTTTGCTAGCTTTCACCTCCAACTGTGGTCATGCTTCTATCTGTCTCCTAAAATTCCTGTACTGTGGGCTATGTCATTGTATCTCCAGTGGTGCACCCTTACAAACACCCTCCTTCCTTGAGCAAACTGGGTCCCATATTCTGGCCTGTCAAAGTATAGTAATTATCTCTGAGCTATAAGACTTCTGTGGTTAGTGAGAATCTACTGGGTAGACCTACCTATCATCCCCTTCCTCCTTTTCTATCGGAATTCGTCTTTGTTATGGGGAACCCATCCACACTGATCCATGCTCATTGACTAGAGGACTGGAAAAAACTCAGGTCTGGCCAATTCCACTGCTCCGTGAGCCGGATGCAATGATCAGTTTAGGAAAGGGAGATAATTACACACCAAGCCACTCCCATTCTTCTCCCCAATTTTTCTGCCAGATTTTCCAGAAAAGATGTTCTCTTCACCCTAGAGTGTCAGTACACATGCAATATGTGTTTGTGTTCTAGTAGCCCCTTGTTCATAACCTGAAGACTGATGATCAAGAGACAGGCCAGGATTGATCTTGACAAAGTAATTGAGCTCTTAGATCCAGCCTTACCCAAGGCAGGCCTAGATTCCAGGACTGTTCTGTTTCATATGAGTCCAGTTTTTAAAAAGAAGTCCCTTCTGTTTCCCAGAGATCTATCGTTTGCTGTGTTTCATTTTATTTAAGAAGAACTACAGCTCAGAGGCATTAAACACCATTGGATGTGGCACGGTGCATGAAAGCTCTGTGGAAGGCAAGGTGCAGGCTTCAGGGCCACCAAAACAACTGGATCACACTGCAGGGGAAGTTTGTAGCAATGTGGGTGCCCAGCAGCAGAGGCAGGTGTGCTGCGCATGTGCTCATCTAATGAGGAAAGAACAGTTGGATTGAAAATTGTACTTCTCAGATCATTCAATTAGAGAACTCTCAATATTTGCACACATAATATCTTCATTGCCAAATCAATAAAATGTGATTTTGATACTGATCTGTGCTGAGAATTTTCTCTTTCTCATGTAACATTCTTTGAACCCGCCAATGGCCCCACCCTGAAAACGAGAAACTCAAACAGAGCCCGGAAGTGGGCCCTCCTCCGTCCCTCCATGTTTTCTGAAGGGGAGAGAAAGCAGCTCCACCTAAGGAGTGGAAACTTAAAATGCCTCTGAAACAAGAGCTCCCTGAGATGGGAAGAGAGAGGAGGGAAAGATATTGGGTTTGGCCATGATTTGCCATTAATGCAATCCAGATGTGGGAGAGGAATCTAGATAACATTATCTCGAAACCATTGCTTGAAGAAAGTCCAGTGCTGTCCCCAAAATGTCTGTGAATCTCGGGGTTCCTTCTGCTCTCATAGTCACCTGCTTCTTTCCGGTTCTGGATCATCTTGTCTCCTTCCAATCGAAATAGAGAAATCAGCTGCTTTTCATGATTTCCACACCAAACAAAGAAGCAAAAGCAGAGACATGAAAGGTTCCATGTAGGAGCAGATTGCCACCAACAAGAGCACCCTGTGGTTCTTTGTAGTCCTTGTAACCCCCTGAGATGTTCACCTCACTTCACCCTACAATCGTAGCCTCATTCAGTTCAAGCACAGAGCTGGGCAGCTCTGTCTCATGTTGTCCCATCTGGACCCAGCCCAGATAAGTACTCCACTGTATTTGCCCTCCAACAATGTCTCAAATGCTTTCCTACACAAAGCTACCAAGAGAAATTTTGGTTTGAGTGTTCAGATAATTTGTCACATCCCTTGTGTTAAGAACACAAGGGAATGGGTGTGTCCCTAGTTGAGGGCATTTTCTCTGAGTAGTGGCAGACTTAGGCAGAGGCTAGAGGCTCAGGCCATGTGCAAGGCTTTCTGCTCTGGGGACACAAATCCATGGAGTGCCACCAGCAGGGGCAGAGAGTGTCCTCAGGCCAGGATGCTGGAGCAGAAGACAGTGACAGACAGCTGAATCACCCAAGGACAGAAAGAGCCCCTATCAGAGATTATGGGATATTTAAGTTTCCCATCGAAATTCCCTGTCTCTCTATATAATCATCAAGTCTCAGTTGTCAATCCTTTTTTCTATACACTAAATCTTTCCTTAAAATATCATTCAGAATAGGGCACAGTGGTGAACATCAGCACTCTTGAGAGGCTGAGGCAGAAAGATCAGTAGTTAGAACCCAGACTAGGCAACACAGTAACTTAATAAGACTGTTTTAAAACTTAAAACCAGTGAAAGACAGCTGGGGATATACTTCAGTGCAAAGATCTTGGGTTCAATCTCCAGGATCACAAACAAAACTACAAATCATTTGGAGCCAATGGTAGATGGCTTAAGTCCACTCCACACTTATATATGTTTTTTAAAAGGCACCGCCTTTGTTGTCTAGCATGGTTTCATCTTGCCCTGAAGTCTATATGCCAATGAAAAGAAACAGAACTACATAAAATGAAAAATAAAGCAACTACCTTTGCCAATTAAAGCTACATTGTCCCCATGTAGTCCATACTATCTTTAGTGGGCTAAACATCCAGTCAACACAAAGTTAAACTTTGGGTAAGGCTGACCATTTATTCTTGGGTTGTCTTCCTTCTTCCTGCTCCTCTTACTAAGGTGGTGGTATGCAGGAGACATTGAAGAAGCCCCTGGTCTTCAGGCGCGAGGACCTCTGGGAGGTGGTGCTTCACCATGGAGTGGAGAGGCTTGTCTGCTGCCCCACCTGGCTCTTTGGGCCCCAGTCCAGCAGTCCTTGCTGAAGTCTTTGACTGCATCTCAGGTGCCAGCCACAAGTATATTCCATTTCCAGTCCCCTATGCCTAGCTATTCTGCTCTGAAAACTTGTGTGTCTCATTGTCTCACTGAATGCTTTAGTTAGCTTTCTATTATGGCACTAAACATCTGAGATAACTAATTTAGAAAGACAAAAGGTTTATTTTGACTCACAGCTTTCAAGCTTTTGGTACATGAATGATAAATAGGCTTTGTAGCTTGAGTCTAGGGCAATACATCTTCACAGGAAACAGAAAGCAGGAAGAGAAAGGGGTAGGTGTGCCAGTGTCTTCTTCAGGAGCACCCACATTAGTCTAAGACCTCTTTAGACCAAACCTCTTAAAGGTTTCCATCACCTTCCAGCAGCACAAACCTGGGGCCTTAACCACATGGGCCTTTAGGGCCATTCAAGATCCAAAAATACACCACTGGAGCAGGCAAATACACTGAGGCCACTTCCCTATCTTTTCTGCAACATAAAGGCACACTAAGCCCCCCAAGCAGCCCTGTTTTTCTAGCTACAGCCCGCTGACTAATGTGAGCCTCACTGAATTCCCATCAAAAAGTGAAACACAAACCTTCCACATCAACTGCACCCTGATGCCTGGGAGTCTCTGCCTCTTTTGCAATTCCTTCCTTTCTACCTCCTACCTCTTTCTGAGACACAGAGTAGGGCAGTGATCCCAAGACAACTAACTTAGGAAAACTAAAGATTCATTTATGCTACATGATTTTATTGAAAATCAACTATGTTGTAGTACTCTCCCTGGCTCTGTAGTGAAGCACAAACCAACCTTGGAGACCCAGGAGTCTATATCCAAGTCATAGGTAAGAGTTAAGAAACCTGAACAAGCAAAACACATAGTGTGGTCACTTTAGCATAAGGGCTGAGAAGAAAACCTAAGCCAAAAAAGTTATAGAGCATGGCGAAGGTAGTTTTGAAGCAAATGGATTGTGTATAATTAAATGCAAGACTCTCCAGCCATCCCCTAGTTAACAGCTATGGCACAGAAACACCTACAGATTCCTCAGGTCCTCCCATATGAATACAAGTGTAAGGATTAGAGGTCTGGGGGCTTGAGACCTAGGAGACGCTCCCTCTGTAGAAGAAAATTATTAAAGTTTTGCTACAAGTTTTGTAGCAAACATAGTTGATGTAGCTTATGAAAAGGAAAATGAGGAAAGCCTCTGAAGCCACCAAACCCCCTGGGCATCTATTTGTAGCATAGCTGGTGGAGGCGGTGACACAAGACCTCTCCAGAGCCATGTAGCGGTCAGTGGGCAGCACTCTGGAATGTGCAGGGCCCGGCGTCTTCAAGCACCCCACCTGACAGTGGACAAGTCTTAGAAGACAACTTCCTCCCAGTCTTGATTCAGTCTAGTGCCAGGATGGCCACCAGCTGAGGCCCCAGCACCCAGGTAAGCAGCAGAAGGCTGACTAAACACAGAGATGAGCTGTTCCAGCAATTTCTCTGTCCAAAAGCCCAGTGTGGGTACAAAGCCAAAGGTCACCAAAGACTTCAAAGAACCAAAAGAACCAGATGCTTCACTTCAAATCAGTTGGTTTCTCCAACACTGCTGGCTCTGCTCCATGCAGGGACACTTTCTCCCATGCCCTGCATGACACTGCTCATCACACAAACCATAGGTACAAGTTTCTTCCCCATCTCTTCACTCCCCCTGCTGCCATGGGGAGCCTTCTGGACCCTTAGGGGTGGGTGCAACTCCTCAAAGACAGTCAGAACTGTCAAGGGCATGTTTTGTGAGCATTAAAAAAGCATCAAAAAAAGCAAATTCCTAGGGACATGGAATCGGAAGCCAGCAGCAGCCATGGACTCTGGTAACAACACGCATTGACTGCCTGGCCTTCTGCAATGCCCACCCCCTCTCCGCTGCTTGGTGTGCACAGCTATAAAATGAGGAGGTTAGAGCTCTTTCGACACAAGCTGCAAGTCTACAATTGGGTTATTTTTCCTGCTTATTGTACAGAGATGTAAAACTATAAAAATAGTAGCACCTGTGATGATCAAAAACTACCAAACTTTGGGTTTAATTATCATTGAATTCTTATTATTTTGTGCAGTTCTAAGCTACTGGAATGTCACACAATAAGCATCTGACACGACCGGCCCCACTCTCCCTGTTCATCAGCTGTGAGGACAAACAAATCCCATAGCAACACGGGCATTCAAAATAGTTTTTTTTTTCTGTCAAGGAGTAGTCTAATTATAAGCACACAGTGTGCGTATGATCCTTTTCCCATGTACCCTCACTTCAAATACCTACCATAATTCATACTAGCAGGATAGTTAAAATATACACACGTTAGGTTCTGACTCAAAATGACTGTCTTCTGTAGTTTACATTTACTACAAAGGGATTTAATGAGAGAGATGTACATGTTCTGGGGTACTCTGTATGCTTTCTCAAATGGTATTTTTTTCTCTTTGATGATTTAAACCACATGTAGAGGTATTTGCAGGATTATTTTATCAAGAATTCCTCATCATGAAAGAAATACCAGAGCAGAGACCACAAGTTTATGCAATATGTGAATGTGCATGTGTAAATGAATAGGCACGCCCATATGCACATGAACACATGCACACACACACACACACACACACAGAAGCTGGTGTGAATCATCCCTGTCCCCTAGCAGCTGGACTGCTCTATTGATAAATAAGGGCTCTCACATTCATTTCATCTTGTGTATGTCTGAAAAATAGTTGTGGTGCAAATATAAATTCATTAAAATCATGGAACATGTTAAATCTTTAACTAAAGAATATTTAATGATTGTGAGAAAAAATCATAACAGGAAACAAAAATGAGGGGGCAGGAGAGATAGCTCAGTAGAATAAGCACTTGCCTGGCAAGCCAAGGGTCCTGAGTTCAATCCCCTGTACTGCAAAATAAAAGAAAGAAAAAAAGAAAAAAGCCATCCTTCAAAAATGATAGGGCTTAGTGGAGCCATCTTCAAACTTTGCAAAGCTAGGGAAATACTTAGGGGAGACAGTGTGACACACCCCCCACCCGCTCCAAATTCAATGCTCCAGGAAAGCATTTCAGTGACAGACTCTGCAGAGGTCCTGATGGAGATCAAGGACCCTAAGAGTGGCAAAGCACATTGGCAGGTGATTTCTCATTGACAGCTATGTTATGAGTTCTAACTTGGGAGCCGGGGGCAGCAGTAGGTTCTCATCTCCTCAGCTAATTCTCATGAACAAACAGTCAGCCCATCAATGCTGTCTTGACATGCGTTCTGAAGCTGCAGCTGAGCCCGGGGCCCTGACTGGTTGTTGACACTTGCAGCAGAGGAGAGTGGGTGACAGCACATGTGCTGCCCTTTCCTACATGGTCCCCCTGGTGTCCACAGTCTGCCACTATGCACACAGTGCTGGAGCGTGGTCTCTGTCACACAGTTTTTGTCCTGGCACAAAGTGCTTCCAGAATTTAAAGTAGCTTCAGCTCATACTTGGGATCAACTACAGCATTACATGCAGTCACGCATCAGTTGGTGGCATTTACTACCTGCCTCGCCTCCTTCCTTTTTTATTCTGTCACTTAGGTCCTCATTTCCTTCCTATGAGGCTCTCTATGCCTTCCCTCTGTTCGGGAGGGGGCGCTAGAGCAGCCTCATTGTCCTTAACTTCCTCCTGTCTCCATTCCTGCTGTCCTTTCACCTCAACTTGCCTGTCTGTCTGGGCCAGGTCTCTTCAGAGGCTAAAATGTGACATCCAACCATCTGACATAACACACAAATTTCTGATGTCTATTCTTGGTCCCATTTCCTTATCTCTATGTTGTGTACTCTACACCAAATTATTACATTCTTGTTTCTTTTTTTAAATTTTTATTTTATTTTATTTTGAAGAATAAAAAGAAAAGCAAGAACAAAAATCAGAAACAAAGACAGAAACAGGGTTACATACAACAATACGTATGTTACAGATTTTCAAAACAAGAACAGCTGAATAACAATGGTTGATATGTTATCTATTTTTATCATCAAATCTGTTGCTCAGATTAACAGATACAGTTATGTAAGATTGGACATATGATTGAATATCACCAATAGCTTTTGGGACAAGGCGGTGAACTCTAGCACATTGTTGTTCCCATACTGATTTATAACCATTCTCTGATTGTTTCCATGGGGCGGGGGGTGTCCTGTTAAAGTGCAGTAAAGCATTAATAAAAGATAAATACAGGCCTGGGAAGATAGCTCAGTAGAATAAGTGCTTGCTTGCCAAGTGCAGGGTCCTGAATTCAATCCCCGGTACCGCAAAAATAAATAAATAAATAAATTGCTAGTTTAACAAAAAAGATAAATGCAAGATCTCTTAAATTTTTCACACACAAAAATACTGTTTCTTAATTGAATGGATTCTTTGTCAAGTAATAGCTGTTGGGCTATACTGACAAAACTCACAGTTATTTTTGTTTTGTTTGATTTTGTTCTGGTGTGTGTGTGTGTGTGTGTGTGTGTGTGTGTGTGTGTGTGTGTGTGGTACCAGGGATTAAACTCTTAAAATATTCTCTTTTTTATTTCTATACAACATATAAAAGAATAAGAAGATGAAACATACTAGCATTTTCTCTCTGCTTTCTAGGAAGTATGATCCAAAAACATGGCAAAGAATGAAATTTTTGAAATAATTATTGCAGTAAAAGACACTGCATGAATCTCAAATATTCCCCCTTTGTTCAGGGACACGTGTCGCATCGTTACTGCCACTTTCTGAAGCAGTTCTGGAAGTCTTTTGTGAGGATCTTTAGGTGCACTCTGTGGCCACCTCCAAGTTCAGAATCAACTCAACGCATTTGCCTTGTGGAAGGTCACTTTGAGCCTGGGGAAGAGCTAGAAGTTGCACAGTGTCAGGTCTGGGAGCAAGCTGGGCAAGGACATGTGTGACATCTTTCCAACCTGGCCTTTCCCTGGATGACCCATGGCAGCAGTGTTCATTATATTTTTATCACATCTTATAAAAACACAAAAGAGGACTTCCAGAACTATTTCAGAAAATAGCAAGAATAGTGCAATAAGTGTTGGAAGTGAGGGGCGGTATTTTGAAGGGAATTGATGACAATATGTTTTTTAGCATAATAAAAATTGTAAATTAACATTCGTTGTCTTTTCTGATCTCCCCTTTTATGTCCAGACACAGGACCTTATTTGCGTAATCTCATTCACAGCTGACAATGAGAACAATATTATTGTTCATCCATGTTTCTCCAATAGATAAATCAAGGCTCAAAAAGAGAAAGGATACACCCAAGATCACAGAGCTAATAATCTAGTGTTTCTGTTGTATCTCCCCTTTGGCAAGATCCAAAACAGTAAGACACTTTCATCATAGAAAAAACAGATTAGCCCTACTAAAAGAGGTCCAAGGTATGGAATGTACAAAGTATTTCAAAGTCATCAAACATCTAAGAATATCCCTTTTTATATAAATAGGAAAAGGAAATACATTATCACATGTCTTTATTATAACCTTGATAAAAAAAAAACTACTCATACTGAATGGACAATTCAAAACTTGGCTACCTACTTCTTTGCATAGATAAAAGTAAATAAACTCAATTTGCTCCACCTAAATTCACTTCTCGTATGGATATCATGCTGCAATCCTTTTTGTTTTTATCTTTATATGTATCACTTCCCTTCCTTAATCTCTTCTGGTACCAACGCCAAAACAAAGAGGCAGAGAGCAAAAACAACACAGAGAAAATCAGCAACAAATCTTCCTATTAAATGATGAAAAAAATAAAAGCTTCCTAGTCTGCGTGATTCTATTAATAGGAAATCTATTTTGGCAAAGGAACATCTATACAAGAGAGATGAAATCAGTGATCATCAGAGGGGATGGAAGGAAGAGGTTAACTGCAAGGGGCAGGAAGGATTTCATGGGCAATAAAAATGCTCTGTTCTCTTCACTGCGGGGATGATATGTGACAGGGTTCATTGGCCAAAACTCACGGGCCTGGACACCTAAGAAGGATGGGTTTCACGATATGTAATTAAATACCACTAAGTCTAGTTTCTTTGTTTGTTTGTTTGTTTGTTTGTTTTTTTTTTTTGGTTTTTCTTTTGGTGAAACCCGGGATTGAACTCAGGCCCTTGCGCTTGCCAGGGAAGCGCTTATTCCACTGAGACATTTCCCCAGCCCCCAAGCCATCTCCTCAGCCCCCTAGTTTTTAAAAATTAAGACAACTGTAAGACAGTGTAGACATTGTTTGGGCACAGGTACACACCCTGTGCCTATCATAAATGTATTTCAGTTCAGATGGCAACATCACCCATCCTTCTCCCCTAGAACTGGAGAACAACAAGGGCACTTGTATTAGGTTGGCCCACACATTTGTGGAGTTGAGAATATCCTAGACAAAGAAAGCAAAATCATGGTAGGAACCTTCCCCCATTTATTGGAAATTAAGTAAAACTCTGGTTGGATGGATCCTTCTTCAAGGAGTTGGACTTTGCTGACACCTCCTGCATTCCCAATAAATTCAGAGTTACGAAGTCAGGCGAAGGGCTGGAGACAAGCTCAGTGGAGAGCGCTTGCCTAGCACAGAGAACACACGCCTGCATGCAAACGTCCCGAGCTCAAGCCGCAGTACAGCACCAAAAGAAAAAAGATCTCTAAGCCCAGATTCCCAATTTTCAGGTAGGAATGTATTGCAGGAGTCCTTTAAAACCAAAACAACATCACAATGATAATTACAAGTGAAGTGACACCCATATGATCGTTGAACTTCTGCTCTACCAGAATAAGCAAACGGAGGCACACATGTGTCTGTCATTATTAGTGCACTACATACCATAAGCAAATCCTTTCGTTATCAATTTATTAACACGGTGTTACAATATTATCCTTACTGGTGATTATATCACCCAGGATGTTTAAAAAGCATAGAGAAAGCTTTTAATTTTCTTTACTTCAAATGAGACTTTTCGCAATGTTCCTGCGTTTAAAATATGTTCATGGCTGGGGAGATAGCTCGGCAGTCTAAGCCCCTGCCTGGAAGACACAAGGACCTGGGTTTGTTCCCCAGAACTATATGCATTGAGCTGGCCACCAAAATGGGGCATAGTAGTGAATGCTGTAATCGCAGCACTGGGTTGACTGAGATAGGAGGATCACTACAAGTCTGAGCTATGTAGTGAGACCCAAATAAATAAATAAATAATTTTTTAAAAAATATATGATAAAGGGTTGGGGAGATAGCTCAGTGGAATAAGTGCTTGCCTGGCAAGTGCAAGGTCCTGAGTTTCATCCCTGGTACCACCAAAAAAAAAAAAAAAAAAAAAAAAAAAAAAAAAAAAAAAAAAAAAAAAAAAAAAAAAAAAAAAAAAAAAAAAAAAAAAAAAAAAAAAAAAAAATATATATATATATATATATATATATATATATATATGATAAAATGTACACAGGATTGAGGTTTATTCTGACCTCAATATCATTGAGGTAAAATATAAAATATCATTATACCCATGAACAAATTTTATGAAGTGAATATACATCTAACTTTTCAGTATGTTTTTAGATAAAAGTCCTTTGGACTTTCATTGTGCTTTGTATGTTTTTATAATGTTGACCACAATATGTATTTGCTTAGTGACTATTAGAACCATGAACAC
Organism: Ctenomys sociabilis; assembly: GCA_004027165.1. NCBI lineage: Eukaryota > Metazoa > Chordata > Mammalia > Rodentia > Ctenomyidae > Ctenomys > Ctenomys sociabilis. The sequence goes on from PVKA01003171.1 coordinate 50,720, forward strand.
TATACTAACCTACCTAAATTTTATGATAAGAAAATTGAAACATTGCAGGCCATCAGTTGAGTCAAAAGAACAGAAAGAAACTATGATCATTACCTAACTACTCCAGCTCCCTACCAAGCAGAAAAGAGTCAGCTATGGAAATGTGTTTTTAATTCTGCTATCTAAACAAAAGAAAATATATACACCAAAGTTAACATTTTGTATTCTCTTTAAAAATACAAAAAAAGTTAATCTACTTAGTGACCTATGAAATCATTTTTAAGATTATATTTAAGTAATGCAAGAATTGGGAAGGGCACTAGCTTTAAATGCCATTCATGCATAGCAATGAGCACAGTAATGTAATTCATTTTCAGTTGTAATATAAATCCAGCCTCACCTTACTTGCCTCTCTTAAAAGGTCAGCAAATCATTTAGTAACAATTAGCTTCAGACATTGTTATACTTTATGTTTCTAGTGTACTTCCTAGGAAAAGACCACTTGCTAAAGAAATAGAGTTAATTGAAGCTGAAACATGTCCACAACTATTAAAATAATGGTCTGTTCAAAGTGCATGTATTGAAAATTCTCAGAGAGAACAATGAGAACCAACTGAGAATCTTACAGAGTTTCAAAGAGTTGTTAATAAGCACCATTTCATAAAATGTCCAATTATACTGCCTCAGATATAAACCTTTGGAATCAATCAAATATAGGGTTTTTGATACTACAGGTCACAGTGGGGCAATAACTATTACACAAGTTATATTAAATTCTTTGAAAAAAAATTCTTTGTGTCTTACTTATAAAATGTAATTAACATACAGTCCATAATACATAATGTTGTTGAAAGTATTGCATGAGATAACACATGGAAAACTTTTAAGACAGTACCTAAAATATAAAAGAACTTCTTAAATATTAAGTACTATTATTTTTGTTGTTGATGCTATTATCATACTAGATACAGTTTTCTTGGACTGTTTTCCAGGCAATGATATATTTTATTTCCTTTATCTCTGACAAATAGCATGTCTGCATCTTATAGATGGGAAAACTAAGATCAGAAAGTTAAATAATTTGGCCAACGCTTGAACGCACACAGTATGCCTCACATTAGAATTTAACTCTGTCCATCATAATATTTCAGCAGCATAACACTCTGTCTTTTATCTACACACATTTAAGAAAATAATTAACCTGTTCTTTATTCAAAATAGAACCCTGAGTGCTGACCAAATGAAGCTCAGCAGACTAAAGCACCCACAAGCATATGCAGGGGCCGGAGGTTTGATCCCTGGGCCTGCTGTGCTGCCCCGCCCTCAGGCACGCTTAAACTGTAATTGAGACTGGGTGTGGTGGCACATGCCTGTAATCTCAGATCTTGGGAGGCTGTAAACAGGCAGATCACTAGGAGTCCAATCTAGTAGTAAGACCCCCCCTGAACACCCTGTAGACCCTTCCCCAAAATAAAAAAAAAAGAACACTGAATATAAACTTGGAAATAGTCAACATAAGAATGCAATTTTCAGTTACTACAAAGAATACCTTAGAAAATAAATAAAGGAGAAATTTGAGAGGATGTCAAATAAATAACCTTAAGTACATGGGATTGAGAAGTTTGGGGTACCACAGACCTGCTGCAAGGTAAGATGAGTGATGTCATTCATGAGCCAGGTGCCTCAACTTGTGGAAGGTTTGCTTGAATGGAGAGGTGGCCTGGAATCGTAAGGTCAAGGCAGTGTGAGTGTCTGGCTAGCTACAGCTGCACCTTGAAGGTGGGACCCGCAGGGAGGATGCATGTATAGGAGGTGAGTGGATTGACATCTCACTTTCACTGACTTGGTTTTAAAGAGGTTGCTAGATTTATTTTTGTGCATCATTTTGCTCCCTATTGAGTCCAATTTTAGATTTTTTTGAACTGCTTATATCATTCAGCAAAACTTTCAAACCTGAATATTGTCACAGGAACATCTGTCATAAGGATTATTTGGACCTAGATAGAAAGAAACATGCTGCCATGTAGAATTAGGAAAACCCAGAAAATATGGCAGAGAGGCACACCAAGTCAAAGGAACTTGAGGATAGGTGTACTGCAATGTAATCTTGGAGCAGATCTGCAGCAGGGAAGTTAAGGATACGAGTAGAAATATGATTCCAGGATGCATGAAAGACACAGAATCCACAGCTTCAGTGCCTTTGCCCCAACTCTCTGCTCAGGCCTGGCCTTGGCTTCTAATTTTGCAGTGTGATCTCAATGCATTCATTTCTGATTTTGATTAACCATTTCTCAACCATGTCTCTGTTATTTTGAAATCTGTCTCTCTAAAACATGAACCCAGACTGTCCAAAAAGACATTTTGCTGAGGAAAAAAGAAAAGATATTTTTTGCTATAAGGGAATAATAGATGCAGATATTTCAGTTATTTAGAATAAAATACAGTGTAAATGTTGAGTATAGGTGCAGGAAAAAAAAGAATATCCTATTTTATTCTCTCATGAACAAAAATAACCTGGAAATATCCCAATGGAAACATCTTCTAGCCTTAATTAATTCATAAGTGAATTTTTTAAATAAAATAGATTTGTTGTAGTTAAAAATATGTTCTAGAAAGTCAGCAGAATAATGAAGAGGAAAGAATGTTACTTAGCCTTATAGGCAACTAGCCAGAGAAACACACTCTATTCTGAAGACAGGACTAAGCATTCCTCTAATGCTTTTCCCTTGCTGCTAGTGGCAGATTCTGACAATCTTCCCTTAAAACTTTTAGAAAGACACTTATAACACACTCCTCTCCTTCTAATTGCTCCCATTTTCCATACAGCACAGACTATGCTTTGTATTTTCATGAGTTGTTTATAGTATTTATTTTCCCAATGTGTAAGATGACGAACACATCACCGCACTCCTTTTTTCTGTTTTCCTTAATGTTCAGACACATTTGTCAAGTGCAATAGAATTCAACCAAATTCTAAATAGAAGCTAGTCATTATCACCCCTGAGCTGTATTCATCACTAGTAATCTGTATAGACAGTCAGATCAAAAAAGCACAAAAACTACTGAAACGGGTGGAAACTGGCCAGAAAGGCATGAACTAGGACAGAGAAGCAGATGTTTAATATGTTATGATGAACACAATGACCATCCTTAAAGGGCAGAAGGACAGAATCAAGTCACACTGACCAAAAGTGTTGGATTTTTTTTCTCTTACTGGCTAATATGCCTGACAAAATGTTTACATGCACACACACACACACACACACACACACACTCAACAACAACAGCAACAAAAGGAAGGTGAAAGAAAATGAAAATGAAAAATAGACATTACAATAGAATTCGTTAGTGCACAAGATCATTTTTCTATCTCAGTTGGTCTGAGTTTTGAAAGTTAAACAAGCTGAAAGAAAAAATCTTTACATGGCTATCATTCAAGAGCAATAACCTGAACAATTTATGGTCTGTAGTCTAAGAGCTCAAAACAGGGGAGAGTAAGCAAAAGCATGTGCCGTGTGGAGGGGCAGGCAGATGACCTGGTTATCACCAGCACCACAGCGTCCAGGTATTGCCAGGGGATGAGGTCACTTGCAACACGTATCTCACCAGTAAGAATACAATGTTGGAGCACTCAGATTTCTGATTGCAGTCAAAGTGGGACGTGGGGCCCTAATCTGACACGTGAGCATGTTCTGTGGTTGTTATATGTCCAGTCTCCATCGATTCTCACTATGACAGCTTTCATCACACCCATTAAGGACGCAGAGGAGAACACATGTGGTCACCAGATTCATTTCTGGTTCTGAAAGAAAGCCGCATCCTCTAATTAGCACTTACCATCTTATTGCTCCAATTATTACTGCAACTTTGAAATAATTCTTATTTGACATAGGCTTTTTAATCAAGAACAAACAAGACCACACAGCGTCCTGATTGATACATTAAAAACATATGTCTATTATGATTAAAAAAAAAAAAACCATGGAAATAAATGCAGTGAAAAAATCCAAAAGCCAAGCGAGCTGAAGGAACCAGACTCAACTCTAAAACATTTGTCCCTTTTTCCAAAGCTTCTCGGCTTCAAGCTACTAAGCACTTGATGTGCTATACGCGACTTTGGCCAAGTCTGTACCTGCCGCCCAAACATCCAAGACTGGTCTCGAAAGTCCAAGGTATGGTTCTGATCTCAATTTTGACATAATAAAATATCCTTATAGACCCAAAAAGAAAGCAAAATTGGTTATGACATACAACTTGTAAAATCTAGTAGATAGCAAGCAGACCTCCAGCTAAACGGCATGTTGTAATTTTTCGGTCAAATTTCCAGGGATAACTAGAGGGTATTGAAAAACAGAAATTTTAAAATTCTAGATATTAACAAGGGAACTTAAATGCATGATATTAAATAAGCAACAAATAGAATATGTGCAAAAAAATAAGAAGATTGTTACGTATTGGGGACAATTCACTTATCATAAGATACAAAATACTTTACACAAAATAAAAGAATTTCGATGATGGTTATTATATTGTATAATGTCTCAAATAGTTATTTAGATTACCAGACATAAGCATACAAAATTGGTTTTTAAAAAGTTATAAGAAATTAAAAAGGAGAAAAAATCAATTTAAACATTAACTGCTCCTATTGTTTTATTTACTGAAATTCTATATCATTTCTTTTATTAATATTTTTTTATTCTCTTTAAAAATGTGGTTATACCAATTTGAGATCCAACCATACAGAATAATGACACAGAAGAAGCAAAATTACAATTAACAAAGAAGAAGAGAATAAGAGAAAAACAAAGGGCAGAAGAAAGACAAATTGTTAATTACACAGAGAAGAATAAAGGTAAATCAGTGTCTGAAAACATTTATTTTGTATTTACAACCTGGAAAGGTTGTAGATTTTCAGCAGTTTTAATGGCAGATATGTGAGGTTTTAAAAAACTGTTATTACTGATGACAGACGAAGTCTCAAACTTCGAAGCCAAGAAACTGACAACTGACCACTGATGAGCGTGGAGAATCAAACTGTGAGAGAGACAGAAGGGGAAGAAGAGCTGTAGACCTCAAAGGGATGCGCTGTCAGCATAGGAATCCTGGGACCGCACCAATCGGTGCAGGAGGCATTATTTGGAAATATAAATACTCCCAGAGAGAAGATTGTTGAAAGTTATGAGGATAAATAAGTACACCAAATACAGCCCACAATCAACAAATATTTGTTAGAATAAATTGAAGGAGAAGACAAGAGAAAAAAATGAAACAAGAGCTGGAAGCTAAGGGCAGAGTTTTAGAAGCTGTTCTCAGTTAGGAAAAGAGGGCAACCCAAGAAATCCCGAGGTAGCGGTACAAAGGAAAAAGGCGAGAACAGGAACAGGGCGGTGAAGAAAAGCAAAATGAAGTAGTATTTTAAAACCATGGTCTTTACCAAATGAAATTTTAAAGGAATATAAGGAAACTGGGTCCTGTGTATTAGGAAAAATGTTTTTCAAAGTGCTCCCTGGGAGGAATTTGATCCTCTGAATTCTCTGAAAGTGCTGTGGTTGAGTCTTATAGGCTGAAGCAATTTAGGATAACAACAGTCAACAACCACTATGCAAATTAAGTTAAAGCCAAGGTCTGTTGAGGAAAAAAGAGGGGGCACTCCGGGGGACAGAGCAACAGAAATAAGGAAAGAAAAAAAAAATCCCACTGTAATTGGGAAAACCCCACTGGGCTTTGGAACTTAAGGACATCGTGCTGCCATACCACATCATTGATTCTTCTTTTTTCCACTTTCTCAGAAGAAAAGAGAACAGTGTTTTAGATTTCAAAAGGGCAGAGAAAGGAAAGAACCATGTTACTTTGTTGCAAAATAGGAGGTGTTTTAACCTGAGCTCCTTAAGTCCCTGGGCCCCTAATCCTGCATTCCACCCCTGCTATTTCTGTGTGGAAGAGCTTGTTGCTCTATACAGGTTAAGATCCACTTTTCATGAGAAAGTAGTACTTTGGGTCACTGAAGGAGAAATTGAAGGAGTTTCGGTAGCAAGTTGGGCTGATGGCTCCACTTCCTTACCCGTCATTTCCACTTTCCCTTGGTGGGAGTCCCACTCTCCACTTGAGACTTCCCTGGGCTTTAAATCTCACCCCATTCCCAGTGTTATTTCTCCATGTCTTTTGCCCTATAAATATTGTAGTTCCCAAGACCCCATGTTCAATCCCACCTCCTTATTACTTTACACATGCTAGCTGGCTGACCTGTACTCCATCTGACTCCAGCCAATTTCTAAAGGCTGGTCATAAAATCTGTGATATAGGTGAATACATAAGAAATGATTCATGAACATGGTAGTGTAATGCATGACAAAACAGTTATCTATGGCTTCAGAATTTATGGCCACTTGGTATATATTTATGGTTTCCAAATCCATCTCAAGCGAAGAAGTCTTTCTCGAGGTGGATGTGATTTTCAGGCCGTGGATCACCCGTGAAACATCTCCACTTGGCATCCTCCAGAGGGTTCTCGTGTAACAAGGCCAAATCAAATCTCACTCTCTTTTCCAATACATCCTCCTGTGTTTCCCATCTTAGGGAATTATCCCCATTCTCATCCAGCTTCCCAAGAGGAATCCTGGGAATGGTCCCCCATCGCTGTTTTCTGGGAATCCTTCTCAGCTGCTTTCTTTCACTGCTTCCTCCTTCCCAGGGATCCCCGATCTTGCCTTTTCTAACCTGCTCCCAATCAGTGCATCCTCATGGACACTGCCTTAATGACCCACTCACTATTTCTTGGCCCCCAATATTGCCTTCGCCCTTTTCTACTGCTTTTCTTTCTTCCAGTCTCACCTCCTTCTAGTCCTTCCTTTAAAATGTCTTCCTAAGCCCAAATCCAATTTGTGATCATCCATTCCTTCAAACTCCTATAGCACCAGTTCCTCAGCAATAATCCAAATTGCTTGGCCTGGCGTGCAAACCTTTCCATCAATATCTTTTAGCTTCTCCTTGGTACTATACCCACACTCACTGACTTGATCTCCTCAAACCTGTCTTGATTCCTGTGTTTGGATTTCCCTTCCAATCTATGGGAATGAGCTTCTACTCTTCCTTCAAGGTCCAGCTAGGAGTTTCCTAGAGCTGCTCCATCCCCCTGATTATCACTTCTCTCAGGTTTTGTCCTCTTTTCTTTTGTACTCTCAGAGCAACTTAACATTCATCATTATCATTACGTTTGACTATTTTTTGTTCAAAGTCTCTTCCTCACCAGCTCTTGAGTTCCAAAGGATTGTTCACTTATTAATTACAAGGATCATTTACTTAACTATTCCAAGGAAACAGAAGCTTTTTTTCTCCTTTACTGTGTGACTGGAATGCTATTTGCTTCCAAAATCTATGTAGAAACTTAATCTCCAGTGCAATAGTTTTAAGAGGTAGAATTTCAGGTAATCAGTCCTGCTCTCATGAATGAAATTAGTGCTTCTATAAAAGCACTTGAGGGAGACGATTCATCCCTTTTGCCTCTACTCTTCCCTCAAATGAAGACATAGCAAGTAGGCATCATCCTTGAAGTGGAGACCAAACCCTCACCAGATGCCAAGTCTCCTGGGGCCTCCACAACTGTGAGAAATAAATTCACACTATTTGGAAATATCTCAATGTCCAAGGCATCTTGTTAGAGCAGCACATATGAGCTCAGAAAACAGTGTTTTTGTTATAGTAGCATGAAAAGACTAAGGCAACAGTGTGATTAATTAAGAAAACTAACTCCAGATGCATGAACCTAATAACAGGCAATGATTCCAAGAAACATCAGCAGGTTTTTGAAAGTAGCAGTTAATTGGTAAGATTCTCAACTTGACTATATATACTAATACCTGTGAATCAAGCAACTGCACTGAAGATAGCAATGTGTAATAGAAGGGTCACACTTGGAATGCCTGCCATTCTGGCCATCTAAATACATACTTCTTGTCATGACATACCAATTATTACCATACTGTCTCACAAGTAAAAGTTTTTTTAAGAATAATAAATAAAAAAGACACAAGAAGAAAAAAATGTCATAGTACTATCCTGCTGCAATGGTGTATATGGTTAGATTTCTAGATTTCTGTGTAAAAATATGTGTTTGTTACTGTTTTTTAATTTTTTTCCCTCATATTCTGTAAGGATGTAAAGTGCAATACATCAATACCTGACGGAAAATACCTGTTCCATGTCATGCCTAAGATGTCTGATATTTAGACAGATAGGGTAAACTGAACTACATATGTTGCAAGGTAATAATCAGCTTCTGTTCTGGAGGGTTAACAACCTAAGTTTGTAGATCAAAAATTGGAGAAAAGGAAGGGCTATAAGATCAGCCAACATTTTGGCCCTAGTCTCTCAAGGTCAGTGAAGCCTGAGGACATAGGAGAACCTGTACTGTAACATCATATAACTCAGTTGAGCCCCAGATTTTCTGATCAAAGAGATTGTGGGGCCACAGAGGATTGCAATCAATGATGTAGTTTACCTAAGGAGAGTCATATGGAAAGAAAACATTCTCTCTGTCTTTCACAGAGAAAAAATTGGTCAAGCAATGCCCATGACTCATCCACATGGCTGAGACTGACAAAGGATCTACAAAGTGAGATACAGGGTTACAGGATAAATCCTGAGGGGACTTGACTGACCTTATCAGATACAAAAGTTACATTTCTTATTATATAGGTCTTGCTTTATCTCGGTCTTAACCATCCAGCAGAAAAGCATAAAAATGAGGTATATGAAGTCAAGCCATGTTAATATGTTGAGCTGTAAAAGGCTCTGGTCAACAACTTCTGTGGATAACCCACTACTATTGTGGACTTCTGGACTGTGTTGGAGTCTTTTGCTGAATTCAAATACCTATAATATTTGAACATCACTAGAATACCCACCTCTGACAGGACTAAACAATAAAAGGGACACAAAGGAAGGACATTTTGTATTTGTACATACAGAATAGTTAGGATAGACATACCGCTACTTTAGCTTAACTCAATGAGAAGAAAGATTGCTAGTAATAGTGTTTGGACAGGATATCCTGTCTGCTTCTTGTACTATGGATAACCCTTAGGAAGATAACAATGTAAAATGTATTAATTACCGAAACTGTCCTATTAATCAGCTTTAAAATTGTCTCATTGATACTTGTCTCAAAATAAAATAAAATAAAATTTTAAAACATGAACCTAATAACCATAACCAGTGTGCAATATATAGGCCATACTACTCGCTAAGACAAATAGTATCAATGGTATGAAAAAGGTGATTGGGGAACCAGAAGGGGGCAGAGGGGAAGGGAAAGAAACCAAGCTATAATATGTAGATGCAACCATTGCCCGGGATGACTGTAAGATGTGCAAATCACAAACACACACTAACAAAATTTTAAAAAGAAAAAGAAAACCTTTAAAACATTTTGCTTGTTTTAAAACTGAGAAATACAGTTCTTCCAGAACAATCAGAACCACCAGGTTCTTGGAGAAGCATAAAATCGGGAGAGTCAGAAAAGAAGCCAAGCGTCTCATCCCGTCTGCTCCCCAGGGCTGGGCAGTGGTATTCTGGACCACTCTGGGAGACTAGGAGAGACTTGCTCAAGGCCAGGAAGAGGAGTTTAGAGTGCGGCACATTATTTGTTGTGGATTAGGCCTGATACTTATTGAAAAACTAAAAAAAAAATTTTGAGATTGAAGATTTCTTTTTGTTTTTAATATTTAATGCTGCGTTCCAGGCCTAAACTTTTACAATAAACTACCAAATATAAATTTCTCCTTGTATAAAGAAATTGGGCTGCAGGGAAGTTATATGAATTCCAAAATTTAGACCTTTAGCTAGAGGTAGATATTTAATGACACAAAATGACCAAATAAAAACTATTCAACACTCATTAGAAGTTTCCCATGTGTGCAAGAAAAAAAATCAGTGTCCTATTGTTCATGTTCAGGAAATCCAAAAAGTGAGACAAAACATCAAACAAAGATATTAATGTTTATACATATGACTATTTATGTATATAGTCATATATGAGAGAGAGAGAGAGATGAAAATCAGAATTTTCATATTTATGCCCTGAAGAACATCCTTAGAACAATGCAACAAGCAGTCCTATCTTCATATAACTTAAAAACATAGTTTAGCTGAGTACACTAATGATGATGTAGTCAGGAAAACAGAAAAGTCTTTTTTTGTGTGTTATTCAAACAAAAGAGAATTTGAAGAAAAGAATTGGCAGCACCAGTGATTGAGAGCTGAGAACCCAAACCCTGGATGCTCAGACTCCAGAGGAGCAGCAGCAGGAGGGCACTATCAGTCTTACAGCTGGAGGACCCACAGGAGCCTGTGCTCACAGAGCCTGTCCAGGAAGGGTTTTCTGCCATGGCTGGCCCCCTTGGGATGTCTGGGGCTGAAATCTTGGAGGAGCTTCAGCCTCCTCTCCTTAGAAAACACAAAAAGCTTCCTTTCTGGGTAAAAGAAAGTAAAGTTAAATTAAAAAACTGACTCTTGCCCCACCTCTCTCTGTGTGCTTTCCTTGCAACTCAACTCATCTTCTTCATTTCCCAAGCCTCTGCAGACAGGAGAGATATTTTCTAACACATTCTCCAAAGCGAGAAAGCCGTCCCATGATACTGCTCTAAGCCAACTGCCCACATCCTTTGGAGGTAGGAATAACAGCATGAGGAGGGAACCACTGCAGGGCCAAGGATCAGAGAGGCAGGGACCCCGGAGTAAAGACACAACAGCTAGAGACACTAACTGAAGCATTCAAATCTCCTGTAGTCCTAGTTTGCTTAGTCAGCGATTTTCTTCACTCTGGCATTTAGAGAACATTTGCAGGAACATATCAATTGTACCCAGGCACTTCTCCCCTTCAGGCCACCAAAAGTATGATCCAGAAAGACAGGAAACAGAGAACTCAGCTCAGCCTTCCCAATAAGTTGTTTGGGAAACCTCCCCCAGACTTTATGTGTGTTCTTTAGGGCCAGGGAGCACACTAACACAGGTCTTGACCTCCAGCTAACCATTTTAGAAAAATACACAACAAGGGAGCATGGATGACCCCTTTGAGGTCATCCTGACAGGTGGAGGTTCTTCAGTATTCCAAAACCTGACTCATTCTAGCACATGCCTTTGTTGTGGAGTCATCTGTCAGCTGGCCAGGTGACAGGAGCCAAGCCACCACCTCTGAGCCAGCCACGTCTAAGCACATAGAGGCAGAATTTAAATTCTTTACTACCCATCCTTCCTCACCTGGACGCCCAGGTCATCCTAAACCATCATTCATTCATTCTTTCATCCATCTATTCAGTCAATAAACCTGGGTCACCTGCTATCAGCTACTTAGACACAAAACATTTAGCAGACAATAAAAACAGCATAATTGTCCATCCTCAGAGAGTTTACATTCTGGTCTGGAGAGAGAGAGACAAATGAACAATAAAAACATATGGTCTGTCCAATGATAATATGGGGATACAGAAAATAATGATAAAGTAGTCACTTGTTTTCCTACTGCTAGAAGGGCTGACTTTTTTTGGAAAGAAAACCAAGAAAGAGACTTTGTAAGGAAGAACTCCTGAGCACAGACCTAATGTGAGTCAGAGTGTGAGCTGTATAAATATTTTAGGGAAGAGCAACACAGTCTGGGGGAATGGTGAATGCAGAGGGTCCTGGGACTGAACGTGCTCCAAGAACACCAAGAGCCTACTGAGCTGGACTGGCTGATGGTGGGAAAAAAACAGCAAGAGTAGGAAATGAGCTGGGCAATGGAAGGAGGTGAAATTTTGCAGAGCCTGTGGGGAGCTCTGGCATCTACTCCGGGGAGCCCGGTAGAGCCATAGGTGGACATGAGAGTACTTACTTCTTAAAAAGGATCCCTCTGTTTGATGGAGAATAGAATTTAGTGGTCAGAAGGAAAAAGTAAAGAAAACAATTATAGTGATACGGAGGACAGAGACAGCTGGAGGTGATAAATAGTTGGATGAGGAATATATTGTGGATAGATTTTAAGATTCTCCAAACTATGAAAGAGGAAGACCCTCTTCCTCTTTCTTGTTTTTTTTTAAGATAAATCTCAGGTCATTATTACTGTAAGGCCCAAGAACTTGAGGCTGTGAGGAGCTCAGTTACCAAAGATTTGATTAGTGGTTTTCTTTGATTTTTAAAGGATCTTTGAAGTAGTGAATAAGTATAATGATGAAGAAAAGAAATAAATAAATAAAATTAATCAGGATGGGGAACCACTACATTCATATATGATATTTTTCTATGGTTTGGTTCCTATAGTAAGATACTTAAGAAATGTCATCTCTTTAAGCTTTGCAGTAATCTTATGAAAACAGAACTTACTTTCTCTTATGAAGAAGAAAAGCAAGATTAAGTATCTACTGCCTTCAATAAACTTTTGTAAGTATGCCACTGAGGGTTAGAAAATTAATTATTGCTGGATATTTTAATTATTTTCACTATTTCACTCAACAAATATTTATTGAGTGCTCACTGAATGGAAGTATGAAAAGATCTTTCTTTCCTGAAACTTTCCTTCTGATACTAGATCCAGGCAATAAACCAAAATATAAAACCTCCCAGTTGAGGGCAAATACTATAGAAAGAAAAAGAAGCCAGGCTGCAAAAGCTTCCCTATTCCCTATGAACCGATCGGGATTGATCTCTCTGCTATGGTACATGCATGTGACCCAGACCTAAAGGCAGTGGGCAAAGGTAATGTGCAAAAGCTCTGGAGAGAGCCCGGCAGCCCCAGAGAACAGCTAGTGTGAAAATTCCTGAAAGAGAAGCTCAGGGTGTCCCCAGAGAACTAAAGAAGGAAGGGAACAAGGGTTCCCATGGTAGGAGGTGAGGTCAGTGGATGGGGTGGTTGAGAGATCAGTTACTAGAAGATTACTACTTCTACTAGTGGGAAATGATGGTGACTTAGACCAGGTTAGGAGTCGCCATAGAAAAGAATAATAAAATGTAGGGTATACTTTGAAAACTGAAGGTTTAACAGACAAAATTTTATGAGGAGCAGAAGGAAGATAGGCTTTGACATGAGCTTCAGGGAATGTGAAATTGTAGGACATTGAAGAAAAAAATGAGTGTGTGTGTGTGTGTGTGTGTGTGTGTGTGTGTGTGTTTGCTTTCTCTTTTTTTTTTTTTTCTACTTTATTTTATTTTTGGCTTTTTGAGATAGGTTCCCCCACTATGCAATTTAAGCTGACCTTGAGTTCACTTTTTAGCCCTGGCTGGTCTGGAACTTGGAGCAATCTTCCTACCTCAGCCTCCTGAGGGTTGAGAGTACAGGCATATGCATCACCATGCCCAGCTTCTTCTCTTTCTTTTCTAAGACTATGCACAGTGAAAGACATATTGCCATTGATCCCCCTCAAAATAGAGCCTCTTGTTTCAAACACTTGTCTCATTCTTTGACCACTGTCTGAAGCAGTTCCTGAGTTCCACTTTCATGTCTTTAGTTCAGCTTCTATGGCTTCTTTGATGCCCTGAATTGATTAAAAGACCTAACATGGTCTTTTTTATTTAGGGGAAGAATTAGAAGCCCCATGCCAGATCCAGTGAATAAGGTTGATGAAGACACACTGTGGTATTGCTACAATCCTGCCTCTGCATTGGATGGTGCTCAGCAGCCTCAGTCCCTGTGTGTGTAATCACACCTCATAAACACACTCAAAAGACAATCCCAGAACTGCTAGAGAATGAGGCCAGAATGATGGGCATGGGTGTTTGAAGCAAGATGGGTATATTTGGATCATTTCCTGTACAGGATTTTGGTGCTGCTGAAAGATACAATGATCAAAAAGCTCCATGGAAAAACTCAGGAAGAAAATAATAGCTAAATTCACTGAAAGGCTCAATAAGCAGAGGATCGAATCTGTATAGCATTCATTCATAAAACTTGCAATGGAGCTTTACTCAACCTTTTGATTTATACTCTAGCACCATAAGAGTCACTGGTACATTCCAGGCCAACCCCAGATCTCCGGACTCAGAATCAGCATTTTAGAAAAAAAACCTCAGAAGACCTGCATGCGTGTCAAAGTCTGAAAACCTCTGATGTAGGCATCTGCGGCCCTTAAAGTACCACTGACATTGGAAGGAAGGAAGTGGTGGTCAGCCCGCAGCAGACCGCCATGGAGAACGGACAGATGCCTCGACTTGTCTTCTCGGATTTCAATGAAAAATCCAGGAAGCTCCTCAGTTAGTTAAGTAAATGAAGACTGGTGAAGGAGGAATTTGGAAAGAAAATATGAGCCTTAATCAACTGCAGTCCTAGGCCAGTTACCACGAAAGGAATGGAAATTATAGTCAGAGAGCACGGTAACTGGAATTTCCAGATGCATGAGAAATCTGAACTTTAAAGGACTTCACAAAGAAACATTTCTGTAGAAAGCTCCAGAGGCCGAGAAAGGCATTTATGTGCAAAGTGCTGAATTCTCACCACCTCCTGTAGAGGGACTCTCAGGCCAACAGGCCCAACTAAGCCACCAGGAGAGAGTACTAGAACAGTGTGTCCTAAAAGAAACAGCTCACACTTCCGCTCTTCTGCAAGTGCCTTCTAGAAAGGCCTCTGCCTGCTGCACCCTGGCATTGAGGAGGGGGTGGGAAGAGCTCTGTGGTGTCCCATATCATCTCCTCAGCCCACCACAATTGCTGGGGGCCCTCATAGCACATTACATGAACTTGTCATCAAGGCTGAGCTGAAAAATGTAAGTGACACACCAGGAAGACAGCACTGTGTTTTAAGGAAGCTCAGCCTCACACCTAATGACTTGAGGCTCTGCTTTATTTGCCAGTTACACCCAAGAACATAGATGCATGCTGGGGCTGATAGCTCACAAAAGGAATAAAAAGCAAGTCTTCACCAAACATTAATAGTATTAGTTTTATTAGGAGCTGCACTAAGTATATTTCACGCTGTTTTTACCTTTGCTCTTCAAATACAGTGTCCTCAAATGTTATGGTTATCTATGTCCTTATCATTTTATACATCCAGGAATGAGGACTCAGAAAGGACCAGTCACTTGGCCACATGGAAAGTATAGAAACAGGGTTCAAACTCAGGTTACCTGATTCCAAAGCTTTACACTTTTCAGCCAAATGGCTTGACCTCCCTTTATACTCCTAGCCCTCACATCATGAAGTACAACAGTGATAGAGCTTATTAGATGCCTACATTTACCTTCTATATATTAAAAAGCACTTCTTGCATGCACAAAGGCCCACTTGCAAGGGATTCCATAACAGCACGTCTTTTTGATGAGCACTAAGTATGAGAAATCACTGCAGTTGAAGTGGAAAACATGGATTGTTCACACTGACATGGCCCTCACAACAGTCTTGACAGTGGTAGTATCCATTTGCCTTTCCAAATCCAGTTGGCTGATGGGCTTGGGTTCCAACTGTTTCCATCGAGAGGCAGAAATATGGGAGCATCAGCTCTGATTTTGAAGTCACTGGCATTAGAGGATGGCAAGGCACCAAGAGAAGAATCAAGGAGGTTTATGGAAATACATTCAGCTCTAAGAGAATCAGACAGCCTGCAGAAAGTCTTTTTAACCCTGACAGAGATTCTTACTATGCTGCTGTTAGATTCTAGAGAAGGGTCAGGGGATCCACATCTTTCCCCAGAGCCAAGCTATCCCAGGTTTCCAGGAGCAAGCCACAGGGAACCAGCAGATTTGTAAGTCAGCAGGAAGCCAGCCTGCTGCCCAGATGCTATTATTGGAGCAGGCTAGGACTTGGTGTCTGGCTGGTACAGCCGCCAGGCACATCCTGCCAGCGACTGCAGGTGCCGGCTGCTGCTCTGGCACTCTCTCTGGAACAGAAGATTGCAAGAAAATATTACATGAACATTTCATTTAAGGAAGCAAATCTACCAATGTGCCTGTGAGCCTTAGCACTGCATTGCCTTGTAAACGAGCTGAGATAGGGAGATAAGATGAGACTGTGGGAGCGGGGGGATTTCTCGTATGAGTTTCCAGCCAAGAGAATAAGTACAAACACCTCAAATAGATCTATTTTAGGATCAACAGAAATGTTTTCTGTGAGTATAGGGAGATTATAAAGCATCACAGGAGAAAGAAGAAAGCTTGAAGAAGCTATTAGAGAGAGAAAGAGTGGCATTTTCAAACACCCAGATGAGACAGACGGATTCTGGCTTGGAGTCTGCAGTGACACACAGAGCCATGCGCATGCGCATCAGGCGAGGAGCTGGTGAGGATGACAGGACTCTAAATAGAGCATAGTATGGATCTTGGGAACTCCGTGAGATGAGAAATCTCAGCGGAAAACTATTATCAAAAGGAACAGAGGATCCATAAGAAATTGCATCTTATGGAAGCCAGCAAAAGGAAAAAAATACAGAAGAAAAACATCTTCCAGCTCAGACAGTTGAAATAGAAAAAGGCAGCCAAGAATCAGCTCTGTGTAGTTGCTTCCAAGAGGCCACTTGTTCAGTCAAGAAGTTTTCTGGGCCTCCATAATACCACCAGTGTGTTCTGGAACCTCAAGAGTAATCTCACAACTTCTTGGAGCTTGAGGGTGTCCACTCATATAGAAAGGCTAAGAATGCTTCCCTGGGGCCGGGGAGATGGCTCAGTGGAGTAAGCACTTCCCTGGCAAGCGCAAGGACCTAAGTTCAATCCCCAGTTCCGCGAAAAAAAAAAAAAAAAAAGAATGCTTCCCTGCTGGCCCAGCACAGTCCATGCCTGGGGACGCGCCTTCCAGGGAAAGTTGAGATTCTCCAGGGCATGATTGCCCAGGGAGAAGTTAGGAGACATGCATGCCCTGCACTGCGTACCGCCCAGCTGATGAGCCAACCAAACCCTTAAAGACTTACTTTATCCATTCCACAACCATTATTAAGAACCCAACCAATGTAAACTATTCTCTGAGGTGCTGAGGAGGGTATCTGGCCCCATGTCCTCAAGATGCCACAATCCAGTAGGGAATAGTAAGAAATACTCACAAATCACTATGACTCATGGTATGTTGTAAGAGGAACTAATCACATTAGCCAGATTGCTATTCACTTTACAAAGACATCATTCTTCTTAAAGTTGCTTTCACTGGTGGCAAGACTAAGACATTTTCAAAGGGCTTTTGGTGGAGTAGATTTGGTAATTAGTTCTGTGTGAATCCTGTCATGCAGAAGCCAAAGATGAGGACCAGAAATGAATACAAGGAGCTCGAACTCAAAAAGCAGCTTGTGAACTCACATGGCTGGAAATTGTCCTTTTTAGCCTTGGACTAGAAGAGGAAGCTGTGAGTTTTCAAAGGTTTTTACATTGATTACATGACAACGTTCAGTTCCAAATACATTATTAGGAAGGCTTCATTATTTTTTCTCATCTTTCATTTTTTGCCTGTACAGTAACAAAGTTCTATTTTAGCTGTGTCCTTAAAACATGATCAAGGTACAATAACATTACCAAAGATTTCCAGTTCCTTGTGAAAATGGGGCCAAGCTCTTCCACACAGCAATATATCATTAACTTGCCAACATCTGGACTGGAGGTGTGTGATGTTTTGAGTCAAACTTCAAAGGTCAAGGGTAAGCAGGGACCTAGAATTACTATTGCATCTAAAATTATTTTATAGCCATCAAAAGAACATGGAAAAAATGATTGCAATTCTCAAAATTATATGCTACCTTTGGGGAAAATACACTTCTGAGTCCTTGGAAGTAGACAGGTAATGAAGGCATCAGGGCCAAGTCACTTTCCATTTCCCTGTCGGTGCCAGACAGGAGGCAAAGAGGTCTGGCCATTGCCTTAGCGTCCCCACCTGTTGTCTGAAGTTTGAGTGTCAGAGTTCATCATTTTCTCCCCACAAACAGACAGTACTCCCTGTTTTCCATTACCTCCTTGTTTCCTAATCATGCAGATTTCAGTCACTTTTTTATTCTTCCTGTTCTCACATCATTTATCCTCTTATTTGACAATTACCTCATGACTGCCGATCCAATGGCAAAGAGAAACTCTGAAAGGACACCCAGGATTTGGAAACATATTTATTTACATTGATGGGCATGGATCTGGATCGTTCCCAGAATATTAGGGCCCGATCTCAGATGGTCTAGGGCTCACATGGGAAAAGCGAGCAAGAATTCCAGAGGCAGGAGGGCCTATTGATTGGGGATTGGTTTATCCATTGTCATCATAGTGACCAACTATTGGTTTATATAATGTCATCGTGGTGACCAACTATGCATCACAGTGACCAGCCACTTCTAAGAGACATACGTTTCACCATATGTGAAACGAACCATTGCTTGGGCAACAAACAAACTGATGTATACTGGCTGGGGGTGCAGGGAAGCATTCCTGCTATATCTATACCATAGGCTATAGGGATTCTACTGGTCTCCATTCGCTCAAATCCACAGTTCACTTTGGGGAGACTAATATACAATAGGCCACAATGCAACAGTGCTCCTAAGAGCATTTAACCAAGTTCTCCTAAATCAGAGACTCTGGTCCAGAGCCCAGATGTCTGTATGTAAGGAGTGCTAAGGATGATTTCTGTGACTACCAAAATTTGGAGAGCCATTGAATATACTAGTTTGTGTTATGGCAGGATGCTAGTGGGCTGTAGACAGAGTATGAAGACACAAGGAGGAGGCAGTTGGTTCTGACAGCGGGAAAGGAAAATTTTCAGGAGAGGTTCTCTGTAAAGTGAGGTTTAAGCTGAGTGAGACCTCAAGCAGACCAAGGAATTACCCTAGCTGGAAGAATAGAAGCAGAGAGTAGGTGAAAAACCAAGAAGTACTCCAGAGAGGAACAACATGAAGTAGAGACATGGGGGCAGGGCCATGCTTTACATGTGAGACGAGCAAGAAAGAGAGAAGGTAGGAAACAGATTCGGAAAAACCTCATCAAAGTACTGTGGAATTTGGGGCTATCTTGAGGGAACTGAAGAACCACTGAAGGGTTTTTTTCTAGGTGTGGAAGAGAGTTTCATAAAATAAAAATAAGAAAAAAAATTAAAATAATAAAATGAGCAGAGTGATTCATTCCCTCTCCCAACTAATAGGATTTCAAGCTTCCTTAATGAACTCTTGATGTTTTACAGCCACCTTTCAGGTGGAGATCCTTTTTCCACTGTTGTTTCTAAGTTTGTCCCTTTTCCCCTTTTGGGGACACGACGTTATTCAACTATTCCTAACCTCATGTCCAGAAGACAGCAACCTCTTCCTAAGCAGTCCACTGCCCCTGTCTACCTTCATTTCTTGAAACAGCCTTGGCCATTGATTGCAGTGACTTCAGTAATTTACTATCCCCCTCAAGAACCTTCATCTCATCTTACCTGGGATGACAGTTCTCATCACAACCTTCGAAGCTCTCTACCACCCTCTTCTCCCACCTCTGCCTCCTCCTTTAAGAGTCTTCATGCTCCATGAACCCTCCAGGTACAGCATGACGCTAACTGGTATCTCCTGATGAAAACATTTACTCTCATTATTAACTTTACATGCTGTCCCACACTGAAATCTGTTAGCTTTAATGATGGGGTAAAGGCTTAGGTTTTTAATTTAATTAAGGTTGACATTTTATACCCTTAATAAATATTCTCTTTTTCAATTTTTTATTTTTCATTAGTACATGTTTGCAGCACATAATATTTATATTCATTATGAGAGTCGGTAGATGAACATAATATGTGTTAATTTTTTTCATTCCCTTCTTATCCTCTCCTTCCTCTCTCTCTCTCTCTCTCTCTCTCTCTCTCTCTCTCTCTCTCTCTCTCTTGATCTCTTTCTCATTTGAGAAAGATTTATCTCTCTACTTCCCATTATCTGTCTTTTATTTGGCACTTTGTTTGCATTTTGGAAGCCAGGTGTAGTGGCATATGGCTGTAATCGCAACACTCTGGAGGCTGAGGCAGGTGGAACGCTATAAGTTGAAGACCAGCGTGGGCCAGACAGTGAGTTCAACACCAGCCTGGAGTGTGTAGTGAAATCCTGTATCAAAAAACTAAGAAAAAAGAATAAAAGTTGGGGTGTCTTGGATAAGAGAAACTGTGTTGTTTAAACTTGTATGTCTGACTTATTTCACTTAATTCTATGGCTTCAAAGTGCATCCATTTTCCTACAAAAGACTTCAGCCTTTTTTTGGCAGAATAGTACTCCATGATGTGTACATAGCACAATTTCTTTAGCCGTTCATCTGTTGATGGACGTATAGGCCACTTCCAAGATTTAACTAGATGGGATGTCCAATATCAACAAAAGGAGCAGGAAAGGTTTTACGATAGCAAAGCTTCTCACACATTGTCTTAAAAAATTGCCCAAAAGGGCCAGCGAGATAGCTCAGCAGACTGAGTGTCTGCTTCCGCAAGTGGAGGGATCAGGGTTCAATCCCCATCCCTCATGCTGAGCTAGCCCCACCTCCCGGCGCCCTGAGCCTGGCAACCAGGTATGGGGACTCATGCCTGTGATCCCAGCACTGCGGAAGCTAAAAACAGGAGAATCACTAAGAGTCAGAGCTGCGTAGTGAGACCCTGTACCAGATACATAAAATGAAAAAAAAAAAAAAAAAAACAACTTTTAAAAATGCTCCGAGAAGAGCAGCACATCATAGTGCTAAGAAATGACAGTCTGTGCTTAATTTCTGTCCCACTTCTCACCACACATTGTGAGCATGACATCTGACAGCTGAGTTAGGATTTTTGTTTTTGTGAACCGCCAGGTGTTATGTTCTATTTTAGATGGTTAGGGAAAGAGTTTTCCCCATCTCTGGAACAATCTGGGTCTCCACCTCACTGTGGATCCCTGTGGTGGCTCACACTGTTATCCCTCCTTCCACTCCGCCTAATGCAATAGGGAGTGATCCTCCCAGTCCAGTTTTAAATCAATGCTTTGGTTATATCTAGATGCTTTCTGCAATGGGTGGGGCTCTAAAAGGTGGGATCAACTAGAAGAACAGGCCAGGGAGGTAGGACCTGGAAGGCTGTCTCCCCCTCACCTTGGCTCTCCACCTCCCAGCTGCCTTGAGGTGAGTCACTGTGCTCTGTGTCAGACTTTCTACTGTGCCTCCTACCCCTACCAGCCAGCTATGGACTGCAAAGGTCAAACAAAGTAACTCTCCTTCTTTAAGTTTCTGGTGTTGGCCATTCTGTGAAAAGTGACTAAAGCAGTGTCTGAGACTTCTACCACTTCTCCTAGAAAATGTACAGAAATTGTGTGAGAAATAATTTTTCTAGGGCAGGCCAGATAGCCCCGTTCCTGCATCTGCCTAAGCAGATGCAGGAACAGGGGTTCAATACCTGGCATGCTGTGCTCTGTCCCTGGGATGTGCTGAGCCTGAGACTGGGTGCGGTGATGTAATCCCAGCGCTTGGGAAGCTCAAAAGCAGAGGGTCACCATGAGTCCTGATCTACATAGACAGACCCTGTAGAGCCTGTACTAAATACATTTTTAAAAAAAGAAAAGAAAAATATTTTTCCTTATTTCTTAGTTAAGTTTTCCTCTTCTCAGGTTCCTTAAGTTGGTCATTTGAAAGTCACAGTCATTTATGGGCCATAAATTAAATCATTTGTGAAATTCCATAAAAAAGAGAAACAGACAGTTGACTAAAAGGAGACAGGATGGGAAGATTTTTTTGTTTAGATCAACATTTTCATAACTAACTTTAGAGAGTTAGCTATGTAAAAAGATAAATATGTAAAATTTGTTTAAGATACATTAACTGCATGAAAAGCAAGTAACATAATCCTGGATAATCAGCAGGCCAGAAAAAAACTGGAAGGAAAATTGGACAATATTTTGAGATGAATAAAAATGAAAATACAACATGTTAACATTTACAGGATGTAGCTAATGTAGTGTTCAGGCCATCTTGATGAATATAAGTACTTATAATTTTTAAATTCATCATCGTAGAGCCCTTTTTATATTTTTTGTTTAAACTTTAACGAGATATAATTCACATACTAGGCAACCCATCCATCTAAAGTTCCTAACTCAGTGATATAGTCACAGAATGGTACAACTGCAATCTAAATTTAGAAAATCCCCACACCCCATCTACCCCTCGACAACCATAAACCTACTTGTGCTTCTTTAGATTTACCTATTTTGGAAATTTTAGCATAAATTGGAGTAAGTGGAGATTTCTTATGAATGCTTCTTTCACTTAGCAAAATAGTTTGAAGTTTAATCTGTTAGAGCACAGATCAATCCTTTGTTTCTTTGTCTTGACAAAGCCCTGTTTTTATCTTAAGACAGCATCTTGCTTGGCTGGGCTGAATCTTGCCCTCCTGCTCCAACCTCCCTGAGTGCTGGGATTACAGGCTTTTGCCACTATGACCAATTAGGGCCTATGATTTTAATTCTTTTTTTTCTTTTTTTTTTTCTTTGTATTTAGAACAGGGTGTACAAGATTTCACTAGGAGATTGGGCTCGTAGTGATCCTCCCGTTTATAGCCTCCCAAATGCTGGGATTCTAGGCCAGCACCACCACGCCCAGTCTCAGTCATCCTCTCAGCATGCCCTGGGGGCAGGACCAGTACTGAAGGCCAGGGGATGGAACTCCCAGCCCCTGCGTCTACCTAAGCAGGCACTTTAATCTGCTGAACTATTTGGCAGTGATCTTAATTCTTAAGTGTAGACACCTAGGGGTGGAACAGCTGAGTCGTACGATAAATCTGTTTAGCATGTAGCCCATTGCTAAATCATTTCCACGGCAGTGGCACCACTGTCCATTTCCAGTAGCAATGTGTGATAGTGTGTGAAGGTTCTGGTTTTGCCACATCCTCACTAACACTTGTTATCTAGCTTCTTTTTATTACAGGCATCTAAGGAGTTAAACCATCCCCTCACTGTGATTTTGATTTGCATTTTCCATGTGACTGCTGATGTAGTCTTGCTGTGCATTCACTGGCCATTTCTATGTCTTCTATGCAGAAAGGTCTACTCTGATCCGTGACCTAATTTCAAAATGGATTATTCCTGATTTTAGCAACTTGAGTCTTCTATTTGCTCCCCACTACCACCACCATCCTGGATTCATCCTTATGAAGATTTATCAGCTTTTTGTATCTTTTGAAGATCCAACTTTTTCCATTATTTTTCTATCCTTATTTTACTTATTTCTATTCAAATCTTTACTATCTCCTGACTTCTGCTTGGTTTAGATTCAGTTTGCTCTTCTTTTCAGTTTCATAATGAAGAAGTAAAATGACTAACCTGAAACCTTTTAAAAAAAAAAAAATCAAGATAGCCTAAACACTGTTAGCTACATCCTGTAAATGTTAGTATGTTGTGTTTCATTTTTATTCATCTCAAAATATTGTCCAACTTTCCTTCCAGTTTCTTTTCTGGCCTGCTGATTATCCAGGATGATATTGTTTATTTTTCATATATTGGTGAATTTTCCAAGTTCACATCTGTTATGGATTCCTAATTCCACTAGACTCCCCTCATTTTTAAGTAATCTGATGCACCTAGTAAAACTTTTTCATGGTGGGAGTGTACCTTAATGATGGAGTGCTTACCTAGCATGCATAAGGCCCTGAGTTCAATCCCTGGCACTACAAGGAAGAAAAAACTTCAAAAACTACTCTTGTTGCAATTCTACTCTAAAAGTAAAGCCAAACAACTAAAGTCTATATCAAAAATAACCTTGAAAAAAATCAATTAAAGAAATAAACTAGAAGAAAAGAAAAATATCATAAACATCCTAGAGGTCTATTTCCCAGGGAATCTTAAGTTTTATTACTTATTATTAAATTTAATATAAGCATGAAGGGTTGGCAAGATAGCTCAGCAGACTAAGCACCTGCTTTGGCAAGTGCAGCAACCAGGGTTCAATCCCTGGTCCTGCATACCACTCCATTTCTACCCCCAGGGCACAGTGAGCTGACAACCAAGTCCAGGTGTGGTGATGCATGCCTGTAATCCCAGCACTGGGGAGGCTGAAAACAGAAGGATCACTATGAGTCCAATCTGCATAGTGAGACCTTATACCAAAATACATTAAAGAAGAAGAGGTGGAAGAGGAGGAGGAAGAAGAGGAGAAAAAGGAGGAGGAAGAAGAAGAAAGAAAGAAAGAAAGAAAGAAAGAAAGAAAGAAAGAAAGAAAGAAAGAAAGAAAGAAAGAAAGAAAGAAAGAGGAAGAAAGAAAGAGAAAATGAGCATGAAATACCTCCAACCTTTCACAAAGGATGTGTAACTGAGATAGCTTAGAATATAAGCAGGGGAAAAGAAAACATTAAATTTTAGATAACAAAATGGTTGAGGAAGAGCTGAAAAAATGCTTTCTTTTGGGCAATCTAGTTTTAAGTGACTTCAAATAACAAGATTCATACACTCCCCTTGACAGATTTGTGGATCTTGGGTAAGAAATATTTTGCTGACATACAGGCTCAGTTTTCCTTGTCCCAGTTTCGTCAGGCCATGCCTAGCTGCATATGCCTCCACCCCGCTCTGAACAACTCTTTTCCTTAGTTTGAGTTCTCAGCCCCTCACAGATGTACAGATGGCTATTATGTCCTCTCTCTTTCCACTCTTCATCCAAGCCAAACATATTTAGGCCTCTTAATCTATCTCAAGCCAGTTTTGTATTTTTGAATTTCTGCTCTTTGAATTGAGCCCAGGGCATTCACTCTATCAAATTCCTGGAGACCACGGAGACTTCAGGTTGTGGAGGAGTCACAGAGCACACTCTTCGTGTCACACAAGCCATGTCTACCTCTGCGCCCTGGCATTGTACTTGGAAGAGAGAAGCCCAAAATAGCAGTTAGAAAAAAAAAGTCTTACTTTCCATTACCAGCTGCAGGTGGTTTTAGCCTCCCTGCTTTCCAAGCACTGAACCCCCATCCTGCTAGATGTCTGTCATTTGGATTATTTTTTCCCTCTCTCAGGCGACAGAAGTAAGCGAGCTCTTTCCCTGGCTCTCACCACATTCCCGACAGCTCATCTGGCTGGGCACAGCTGCTCACAGTGGAGGGCTGCCAAGGGTACAAGTGCAGAGGTTTCTCCAGAGTCCTGCTGGTGTGTTTCAATTATTTCGGAGAGACTGAAGTAATCTACACTTTTACATGCTTCCCGATAGCTAGCCTCTAATTACTACCTAAAATTATGAGGGAGCCTTTACATAATCTTTAGAAAAAGGATAAAGGATGCACACATATACCCATTGCAATCTTTAGAATGATATTTTCTAAACAGAAATTTTTTGGGGACCACCCACTTGGGGCCCCTCTCCTGTCCCTCTCTCTGACAGGAGCTTTCTTTTCCCCCAAGAAATATATTCTGCTCATAAGAAAAAGAAATTCTTAGAAGATATTCACTAAAAGGTAAGAGATGACACAAGCACCTTTTTAAGACTATTAATGAGTAAACATTTTGCACTGATTTCCTTTCACTGACATTTATAAGTCAGTATATAAGGTACAACTAGCATCCTATTCATCTGAATTCCACTAATCAAGAATGTAAGATTAGGGGCTGAGGAGATGGATTAGTAGAATAAGTGCTTGTCTGGCTAGCACAAGGGCCTGAGTTCAATCCCCGGTTCCACACACACACACAAGAAAGAAATGTAAGGTTGCCTAGCCTGAAATTTGTCTTTGCTCTAAGAATGAAGATTCCCTAAACAAGTAAATAAATTCTATGTGAGCACGAGTGGTACATTTGTCACATTTAAAGGAACAATCCTGCCTAATAGTCATAACATATCCTTTAGTGGAATATATATAGTCTTTTTTGAGACAGGGTTTCACTAAGCAGTTCAGGCTACCCTTGAACTCACTTTGTAGCCCAGGCTGGCCTCCATCCTCCTGCTTGAGCCTTCTGAATGCTGGAATTCTAGGCACATGCCACCATGCCCAGCCTCCATAAATATGTTTCTACATATCCATTAAAAGAGGCTTGGCTGCATGTATCCTGAAAGAAGTGCTTTAAAATAATTTGAGTTAGATATAGAATGGAGAAAAGTGCATTGTGTTTAAGCAGGAATTCAAGTTTTACTTCCCATAGCATTAGAAAAGCTATCTATGTATCATTCATTTAGATTTCAACCACAGATGAAAAGCCAGCACCCCAAAACAGAATCTACCTACTATCAGAGTGGTTGCTATGGTTTAAGTATGTCCCCCAAAGTTCATGTGTTGCAAACAATACCCAACGCAACACTTGAGGAACGTGGCATCAGTAAGAGGTTAACTCTCATGACTGCATTAATGTCATGATCATAACAATAATCCTGTTATAAAAGTCAATTCTGACTCTTGCTGTCCTCAAAAAAGGTCCTTACTTACTAAATGCTGGCACCTTGCTACTAGACTTCCCAGCCTCTAGAGTTGAAATGCATCTCTGCTATTTATAAATTATCCAGTCTCAGGTATTCTCTTACAAAAAGTAGATTGAGTATCTTCAGAATCACTCTTGTCCAAAAATAACTCCAGCATGTTAGCATTCTGTGACCTCTTTCCAACGATGTACTTACTGTATTGTAAGCAGAAAGTGGTTCATTGGTTCCTAGTACAATGCACTGCACACGGTATGACCTCAAGAAGTGTACATTAATGTACCTACAAAGGCCTACCATCTTAAACCAAAGACGTAAAAAAATAGAAATTTCAGGTACTCTGGGAAACTCTTGGATGGGGAAAGAATCTTTTGCTTTATTTTAAATTGACTTCTTATGTATTCTCCTAACAAGTAAGCTATCATAAAGAAATACACAGGATAGCATAAACTGGGACATCAGCTTAGATAACTGGACCTAAAGAAGAATCATTCCTTTAAGAAGAGAGAAAGTAGAACCAGCAGCAAGACTAGACCCTGAAACTAATGAGCCTAGGACAGTGGAACATTAGGAAAAGATAAATAACAAAACCCAGATGCATAACTGATAGCCTAGAACTACAAGGGAATTTGCAGAATTATGTTCACTCTATTTATCCAATCCAGTAACTGAGACCAAGAGAGATTAAGACACTACACAAATCAGATTCATAGTGATCTTCCTGTTTTTAGCCTCCCGAGGGCTGGAATTACAGGCGTGCACCACCATGCCCAACCTCAATCACAGTCCCAGGGTGGAGCTGACATAAGGTAGTCCTGATGCTACCACAGGACAAAAACATGTGAAATAACTTAATTCCCCAGACTAGGCTGATAAGTAGGATAACACGTTGTCTACAAAGGAACACCACTCAGTGAGTCAAGCCAATGCGACTGTTTATATAAATGCATGCATACACTGTGTTTCCTGCAGTGTCTTGGAGCCCAGAGGACCTGTAGAAGAACAGCTACTATTGCTTCTTGCCCAAGTCTCATTTGGATGCTGTGTCTGCACATCAGACTAAATAAACAGCAAGAAGTAGTTTCTAGAAGAGAACAGTAAGCTCGATATCATTTCTTATATTTATAGTGAGGAATACCAGATTTTCTTCTCTCTTTTCCTAAGCCCCAAGGTTTCCTAGAGATTTGACAGGGTGTTTGTGTCGCTATCAAGTATCAGGAACGTGGTTTAGAAGCCAACATCATGAGCTCCAGGAAAAATCATGAGATATTTTCCCATACCTCATCACCTCCTCAACACTTTTGCCTGTCCTTTCTTCCAGGTTTCTGTCACCACCAAAAGGGTCTAATGTCTTGTCCTATGGCAAGATGTTAAACATCTGCTGTGTGTGCTACTATTTCTTGCCCTCTGCACCACAGCAGACATTGCTACCCGTGATTCCCTCCTTGGGGGATATGGCCCTGCAATTGATAGCAAAAGAGGTTTTCAGACAGTCGTTATCATTCAAATATAGCCCACCAAGAAAAACTATTTGTCTTCCCTGCCTGAAGACATCACCACAATCCAAGGAGGAAGGAAGGAAAAGAGGGAGGGATGGAGGAAGAGATAGAGAGGAAGGAAGATAGGAAGGGAGGGAGGCAAAGAACAGAAGAGAAAAGAAAATTATCTGGCCCAGAGGGACAACTCTTAAACCTCAAAAGTCTCCAGTGACATGATAGACATGAACAAGAGTATGCAAAACTGAAAGCTACAAAATTACATTTTCCCCTCAAATTTTACCACCCTGATGAAGAGGGGATCTGAGTTTGTCAAGACAAAATCAAGATGCTGTTAAGAATACTCTATCCTAGGCCTACAGACTTTTCAATGTCCTATTTAACAGGTAGGACTCTTGGGCTACATGGCCACTCAATGTGTTGCCACAGCACAGTGGTTCTCAAAGCTTAACATCCATCAGAGTCACCTGAAAGATTGGATCAAAGGTTTCTGCGCTTTATCCTCAGAGTTTCTGACTGAGTGGGTCAGGGCTAGAAGCCAAGAATTTGCAGAAATAAGTGTTCTGACATTGCTGGTCCAGAGGCCACACTTTGAGAACCATCTTTAATCTGCTGGACTGAGGAGTCCACTTTTGCCCTGATTGCTGACCCTGTTCACCAGAAGCTACAACTCCAAGGTCACAGATAGAAAGCAGCGACTCCAGAAGATTGTCTCTTTGCCTATTTTCCTAGCGCCTCAGCAATACTTGGTTCAATATTTTGACACTTATTCCTCCCTTAGCTGCTCTAATGCTGAAACACCATGAGAGTCCTCCTCCAACAACCCTGAATAAATCTTCCATTTTATACCCATAGAAACACAACCTGTGGTCCTTGGTTCTTCTCTCATTCGGAATCTGTTTTATCTCACACATTTCCATGAACAGAACTAAAGAGCTCACACTCTGAATTAATGTAGGTTCAGTCTTCATCTACCAGAGACATATCTTCATTCTTGACATCTCTTGTCTGTATCCTCTAGCACATCTTACAGTGCCCCATGCCCATCACCAAAATCTGTCATTCAATGCCATCCTCAAGACAGGAGAATGTACAATTCCTGGGTGTCCTGCACTTTTTGCTCCCATGCTTCTCGGTTTTGCCCTGTGTCTTCTCTGCCTGACAGAACCTCATGTCTAGTAGCTCTGTGTCCAAATCCTATGTAACCACCAAAACCCCATTACATATGGTCTCCTTTAATAAGTATTCCCTCGTTGCTTCATTAGGCAATCTCTCTGCCTTCCCCAAGCTTGTCTGCTAAGGGACACTCACACATGATCTCTATCACTCCTGTTTATGTATTTTTTTCTTCTTCCTGTACAGAGATAATCCCTTGGCTTTGTAAGACTACATGGTCTCCTATTTACCACAACAATCCTGAGTGCAGGTATCGTATTGTCTCAGTTACTTTTCTCTCATTGCTGGGACAAAAGACCCAACACCAAAAATTAAGGGAAAGAAAGGTTTATTTAGCTCACAGTTAGTGGAGATTTCAGTCCATACTCGGCTGGCTCCAAGGCAGAGTGGCACATGGCAGAGGGCAGCCGCTCATGACAGCAGAAAACAACAAATGGCCAAAAGGGAGGATCAGAAACTGCAAGCCTCACTCCCTTCCTTATCTTGTATTCAGACTACCCACCCCAGAGTAGGTGTAGTGCTCACATCCATAACTGGATCATGAATTAGGCACAAATTTTGGTAGCCTGCCCCAATAACTGCATCAGGCTCTGTGGGACAACTAGATACAAACCATAATTCATATCAGGTGATCTTCTTAATATGTGCATACTTACCATATTATATCTTCTAGTTTTGGGTCCAACACATTTTTTCACAGAATAATTAAGTCATGATTCTCTTGATTTGAGTTGCTCAGATATATCAGTAGTATACACTTGCTAATATTCCAGTGCTTTCTCCATTAATACTAGCTGCTCCGTGTTACAAACACTTTTTACCTTCAAAAAGAGTAGCTACCCTAACATTATTCACCCAAAAGCATTAGAGATTTCACCTGCCAGTTCTGCCCCAGCAAGGCCCTGAGCAGTTCTAATCCCCCAGCACAGTGATCTCCCACAAACCCTGCTCCCACCAGCACAGAGGGCTAAGAATTAGGTCTGATGCTGCAGCATGCTATCCCAAATCCCTGAAGGGAGCCCCTGAAAGCAGTGTCCTGGCCATGCCCTGCTAAAACTCTGCACCACGTTTGTGACTTTACTTCCTTCTCAGAGTCTTCTTGCTATGAGCCACATTCTTGATTAGGTGCCTACAGCTGACCTATCTTTCTTCAGTCACCTGTGATGGAGATCTAGATTTGTCACTATTCCTCCAGGCCTCCAGACAGGTCCTCCCTACTGCGGATGCCACCTTACACCTAGGAGGATTACTGATCTCCAGGGATCTCTGTTGTTGGCTTCCATCCACCACACATAAGATTTCTCACATTCCTTTGGGCCCATGGGTGGAGTGACTTGAGCAGCAAAGGGCTGCACCTCTGGGATTAGTGATAGGCTACTAGGACTATGTCACAGCCCTCATGACACTCTCCCAAGAAGCCCAAGGCCTGATCACTGTCATGTCCTTCCTTCTCATGACATCCCAAACCCCTGAGCCAGATCATCTTGGATCTCCCACTAGAGGGGATTGAGGAAGGCTTTGCCATTGCTATCACTGCCTGTCAGGTGTACTTCCTCCAGATTTCATGGGTTTGAGACTTAGTTATCACTAACCCTTTGCCTCTAGTTCTAGACTAGCTATCATCTCACAAGAAAGACATCTATCACACTAGTAACAGAGCTTTCTCCTGCTTGTCCTCTAGTTAATGTGATGTAACAGTTTTCCTTTTGCCTCTAGTGATCTCCCAACCAACCCCAGAATATTTGGAAGGATTAGGTTGCGAGAGAGAGAAAAATCTTGAGCCTATCTTCTTGGGAATCCTCCAAGCCTCACCTACCACCTGGGTACCAAAGATTGAATCTCCTTTGAAGATCATCAAGAAGCCCCACCACCTAGGGCTGGGCTACACATCTGACTGGTTAGTAGGAGGGTAGTTTTGGCCTGTGGCTCAGACATCTCATGTTTATATATTGTTTCTCTATGGTTTTAGGGTCTTTCTGAAGGTACTTCAATACATATTCACAACAACATGTCTTGGTTACTTTTCCCTTGTTGTTGGCACAAGATACCTAACACCCAAAACTGGGGAAGAAAGGTTTATCTAACTCAGAGTTTGTGGCGGATTCAGTTCATCATCAGCCTGCTTCAAAGCATGGAGGTGTGGTGCAGGGGCAATGATTCTAGGCTGCAAAAGCAATAAGAGCAAAAGGGAGAGAACAAGCCTCTTTTCCCGCACTTCACCTGTGGGTAAGTGTAGCACTCCTACTGTCTCTGTGCCTTCCTCTTGCATAAACTCAGGAAGTTTACAGGACCCTAACCCTTGCTGAGTCACTTAGCTAAGCTTCCAAACTTCTCAAGTGGACACAATGCACAGCATCCTGGAAAGGTAAGGGCATGTCCTCTACACACTAGGATTTAGAGCTACTGAGTTACTTAGTTAAGCTTCTAGACTTCTTAAGTTGACAGTATGTCAACCAAGACACAACAGGACCCCTAATGCACATCCAGCACAGAAAAGAAATGAAAAGTCACTCCCCAGTATAATCACGAAGGGTAACATTCAAATTCAGCACCTGCTGCCAGTCATTCAGTGATTTACCTAGTTGTCCTTAAAAGAATAAACTTCAAGGCTATGTTTCTGGAGTGCCCGGATTGTATCCAGCAAGTCTTTTACAGGCTGTTACCAGTGAAAATAAGGCATCTACTGACTTGATCCAACAGGAAACCTTCAGACGGCAGACACTAGTGGCCTACCTTTTTTGTTTTTATTTACATTTTTGAATTGCTATTATACAAGTACATTTTGATTCAATTCCTGTAATTCAGCAATCACCAGATGGAGGGCTACTGCATGACACAGAGTGCTGCTTCTGAGACTGTGGCAAATCATAATAGTAGAGAATTTCAGAATTTAGAAAGCGTTTTTCCCATACTTCATCCTACTTAATTATGCCTACAAAACATAAAAGGATCTACAAATGTCTGCTAGACTGGGGATACATAGGTTATGGAACGGTAGAACTCACCTTGTCCTGAATTCCGAAATCTCCTGTCAGATTAACTGATCCTTTACCCACTTGATCTTAGTTCTGTGCAAACACATTTATCCCATCAGAGGAGTAAATAAACTTGGAGAATGCAATTCTTGACTGGCACAGACAATACAAAGTCTGACACAACCAACCAAACACCTGTGCTACTTGTGTCAACCAATATTGTACGATAATAGCAACTGCTTTGCTGTAATTTTCTTCTTGCTCTTCTTTTAATCTATAAAACCAGATCTGTGGGATATCATTTCCTAAACACTTACTCTGAGCAACTAGAATTCATATTTTCCAGTGTATCTATCCTCATTTTGATTCAAATAAACTCTGTGCGTCCAAATCCAGCGTACTTCAACTTGCCTTTGGGTTGACCTAATTACCACATAGATCAGATCAGTAAAAAGCTAGAGTATTGCTTCTTGCCTTCTCCCACCCAGTCTGTAAGCTATATTCTAGATTCCCTCTAAAGTCAGCTCTCTAACAAAAAAATAAAGGTAAGAAAACTAAGTGTCTGAAGGAGTTCCCTCAACCAGTTTATCTTACCCATTCATTCATCTATCTAACTGCTACACTGTCCCAGTATAGCCAACCCTTATACACCACCTATCACCTTCAAAAACAATAAATTAGTATTTCCCCAAATAAAAGTGCCTTAAATTATGACTCTCACTAATTCTCAGTTATCTTTAGTGTTGGCATTGAGGTAAATAGACAGGATAGGACTTTGTTTATATACTCTCGAGGCCTGGACCATTAGTCATGAGTGATCCATACAAATAATTCTTCAAGTTGACCTTTGCAAACCCTGCCCCTTCCATGTAAGTCATCCATGACTTCTGGTCATCCCCCATACTTTACCCTAACAAACCTCTAATTGGCAAATACAGATGACAGGGCTTAATAGGTAATTTTTCATTTTAGTGGTAATATTTTTGTTAAGTGCTTTGTCTGTCTAAGCAACCAAACTTCAGTCCATTGGGTATCGAAGGAAAGAAGAAAAACTCTTGTCCACATCATTTTTCTACAGTGCATCTAAATAATAGCAGGACTATAAATAGAAGATGCAAGAATGACTAATTCTGCTTTGATTCCATCTCTTCAATGACAAAGGAAATCCCTCTGTACAAACATATTAAGCTAAATCATAACAGCTGGGCTTGAGGAATTTTATCTAGAATATCTACATCAAACAACCAAGAGTGTTAGCCTTGAAGATGTGAAAATAACTCCCAAAGGAACCCAGTTTTATAACTATCAACTCAGGACTTGTGATTTAAAAGAAATCTTTGATACAGCCTCGATTTAAAAGCATATTGCCTCTGTATCACCACTGCTAATAAAAGGCAAGAGAAATGTCTCCTCAATTACTTTATCTGGGAAAAATCTGTCTTTTGTGACAGGAGAGCACATGCATCATTTATTGCTAGAAATTCTCTTTGAGAAACTTAGTTACCCTTCAGAAATTTGTCAGCTAAATTAAGGGCTGAGCCATACAGAGAGAAGTCTCCTGGCCCAACACCGGGGAGAGAATGAATGAAAGACTGGATTGAATTTTCCATGGAAGCCAACAATTAAAATTGTTTTCTTTGGTATATCCATTTCTGTCAGTTGTTTCTGTGCTCTCCAAGAGGAAAAAAAAGTTAAGAAGCCTGATTCAGTCATTTCCAAATCTCACTTCCAGTTTCCATCTTATTAAAGACATGACTTAACTTTAATGTGTATAACATAAACAGAATCGTAAAAGGGAAAGAATTAGAGCAGTCTGGAAGCATTGGTGTCCAGAGTTGGGAAATGCCACAGCTGATTTGCTCTTTTTATTATTGTTGTTCTTCTGTATTGTTTATTGCAAAGAGAAATTCTCTGTTCCTGGGCTGCTCATTCCTCACCCTCCATTCCAGTCACTGGGAATTCCAATTTCACAAAGTTATTACAATACGGCCACAAATAATCCATCTTGTCAAGTCCATCTTCAGGACTGGAGATAAAGTTGGAGCTGAGTTGCTGCACACATCTGGAGAAGGTTCGGGACTTGTAATCGCGAGCCTCCCTGTGAATGCACCCAGGAGAAAGGGGCTGACAGGCTGCATATTTCTGAAAACTGTTCCCAGAAAGAACCAATTTCCTGACTTCCATGTGGTGTCAATAATGGAGGCATGAGATGGAGCAGTGCTTATGAAATATTAAATCTGCTTACAGGACCAGCTAGAAGCAAATTCAGACCACCTGTGAGAACAAGCCCGGCAGTGGGTACCCAGTCTGGCATTCACATGGCTCATGCGAATGATATGTTCTCATCTATGTAGTTGGGCTTATTTGCCACAAAACTTCCTGACAGTGGGTTGAGGGGAGACTTCTGCACATTTAGAACTGAAACAGTTCAAATCACTGACATTATTAAATTTACTATCACAAGCAGCCAAAGTTCATCTTATTCATCAGGAAAAAAAGTGACTGATGTTTCATGGCATTAGTATTAGATCATTTTGGTCTCTGCCAATAAAAACAAAGCATTAGTGTTTCAGTGTTTTAATATCATGATTTAATTCACTCAATGATATTAGGACCGAGAAGCTCAACCAACGTGAAGACCCCATCAAAATTCTTGAGTCGAAAACCGAGCTTCTGAAATGAGTTCACCAGCCTGACCTCCCATTTCACAGTATATATTTTATGCCTCTGACTTTCCAACTATGGCCTCTTAACATTGCAAATGTAAAGTTTTATATCGCTAACTTGTGCTTCAAGGGTTTGCCTAAGTAAATAGAAAAACATCTGGGCTCTTTTTACTGGCAAAAGCAAAAGATATTTGACCTAAGATCAGATTCTGAAACTTGAATGTTAACTTGGTCTTTGCACAGAACATCTCTAATTTTCCACAACTCTGTGCTGAGAGAGTTCAGCCCAATTCTTTCAGTGGAAGGATACAAGAACACTCATGTCCCAACAAGGCACGTGTCCCAGTTAGCTTCTCTGAAGCCAAAACTTTACCAAAAGGCTTACCCCATTTTCGTCTAACCAATGGGTACTATGCCACGGTTAGAACAAATCCACAAACTCAAGGGCTCAAGGAAACTTGGGCATCGACTCCCTCTCCAGAGCAGAGAGAGCACATTTTCGGTCTGTCCCGTCAGCTTTTTAAGGGCAATCTCTTCAATTCTAGGCTAAAATTTACTTGACTTAAAATAAGCCCCCTGTCCAGGACACCCTGGAGTCTGGAGCTACAGCCTTCTAAGGGGAATATCCCAGACTCAGCTCCATTTCTGACTTGGCCTGAAGAAACAGAATAGACCTTGCATCCAGATTCAAAAAGACTTCAGGTACAGCCACACGCATGCCAGAGTTCTGCATGTCTACACATATGAAGGCACACCTGTACATAGAACTCCAAAGAAAAGATGTCCCTACCATTGGGCAACATGGCAGCATTGGACTATGATTTAACACTTCTTGAGATTTTTATTTAAAATTCAAAAATTATAAACCTAAATCCTAATCTACTTTTGACCTACTATTTCATTCAAAGCACTTTTTTAATTGAAAAGATAAATTCTACATTATGTATATGTGTTCAAACCATTCTGATAAAAATGTAGTTGTTTCCCAAGGATGAGAGCCAAAGCTAAACTCAACAGTTGTTCTGTTCACAAGTTCAATGTTTCATAGATGTTTAGATTTTCAGAACTGCAGGATGATGCATCTATCTACTCATACAAACACTTACACACAAATGTTCACAGCAGCATTATTCACAGCAGCTCCAATGTGGTAGCAATTGAAATTTCCACCATGTGGCAGATGGATGGACAAAACACGGGATGCCTCTAACAATGGACTGCTGTTCGGTAATAAAGAGAAATGAAGGTACTGATCACACTGCAGAATGGATGGACCCCCAAAACATAAGGCTGAGTGAAAAAAGCCAGACACAAAAGACTGCATATGGATGAATCAATTTACAACAAATGTCCAGGAAGAACAAATCTATGCAAACAAAAAGTAGATTCTTGGTAGACTAGGGGTTGCATATGAGAACAAAATGTGACTTCTAAATGTTATACTTCTTCTTATAGATGGGGATTCAAATTTGAATTTTAGTGATTAAACAACTCAGTATGTTTTCTCTTTTAAAAAGTCATGGAATTTAAATACCTTAAAGGAAAGGATATATAAAGACAATAGTGATCAATATGTATTGAGCATTTCTATCTCCCCAGTAAGTCTAACATTTACATATGCTCTTATGTAATCTCTGCAACAATTCTGTTACATAAGGACTATTGGTTTTCTATTTTACAAGTGAGAAAACTGAGGCTAAGTCATTAAATAATTTTCTCACAGCCAAACAGCTACTGAACAATAGAAATAGAAGTCCAGCCCAGTGGAATCTGACTCAATCATTTCATTTACTTTGCCAGAGTTCTACCAAAAGACCTTCAACACAGTAGCATGCTCTGAATTGTCAAGGGTGGGGCAAAATGGGGATTCCTCTCTCCCACCCTGAGGAAATTAAATAGGACCTGGCCTGGAAGAATCCCAGGCCCGTCTCTTAGACTAACAGTAGCCCAGGAGTTCTGGTGTACGCCATGCAAATGTATTCATTTTGTTTCCTAACACAATGCCAAGCCCCAAGTCAGTTTATAATCCTATTGTCTGGGCAGGAGATGTAGCTCAGTAGTAGAGTGCTTGGCAAGTACTCACAAGGCCCTGAGTTCAATCTCCAGGGCCACAAAGCACCATCATCATCGTCATCATCATCCTATTGACTTATTTGGCAATAAAAAAGGAAGGAAGGAGGAAAAAGCGAGTGATCCAGAACCACACTAACATTGGCTCTCCCTGTGCTATGGAGTCTTCTATGTCTTGATAGCATATTTGATTAAATGACTTGACTACAAAATGCCCTAATGGTAAAATTGTTTTATTTTCAAAAACATAGCATAGGGGCTGGGGAGATAACTCAGTAAAATAAGTGTTTGCTTGACAAGCGCAGGATCCTGAGTTCAGCCCCTGACCCCACAAAAAAAAAAAAAAAACAGGATACAAACTAGAAGAGTTCAGAGCTTCATCTCTAGTTGCTTTCTCTTTTACATACCTGACTAACCAAGCTCCAGCTCTTCTGCCTTCTACATTTATTTATTTTTTTTTTTGATACTGGGGATCAAACTTAGGACCTCGTACTTGCCAGGTAGGCATTTATGCCACTGAGCTATATCCCCAGCCCTCTATGTCTTTTGATTCCATCTGTTTCTCTCCAGCTGTACTACCATTATTACCCCATGCTGTCCACTGTCATGCTTTATCTGCACGACCCCACTGATGGCATAACTGGTCTCCAGGCAGTCAGTCTTGCCCACCCTGAGTAAACACAGATTGCATCACTCCTCTCTTTAAAACAGTTCTGTGGGTTCTCACTGACTTAAGAAGGAAATCCTAAGTCCTTGTCGTGGGACCCTTTCCCTGCCACACTCTTCCTACAGTGACAATGGACAATTCTCCATCCTTCACACCATGGTGTGCAGACAGTGGAGCTCCCCCATGCTGTTCCCACCGACTTCCCGAGGTTCACAGGCTAGCTTAAACAAATAGGAAAACATCTGGGCCTTGCCTTCTGTAGCAGCAAGTTATTTTCTGCTATTCTTTTACCCTCTTCTCCTGGCTCACTCCGATTTATCCTTAGGGGATCAGCTTAGAGCATCCTCAGGGCCTTCTCCTTTCCCTCCCCTTACCTTCCACCACTTTACCATAACCCAACCTTTAGCGAGATGCTCCCCTTCTGGGTGGCCCCCATGTCTCTCCTTACTGCCTCTGTCACTGCCTTCTATCTCACCGTGAGAGGGCAGATCTGTGGTGACTCATGCAGGGATTTGCATCCAGTGTCTGACACACAACACCAAGAAGGAACACAACACACCCTCAGTGGATGAAAGATACCATGTGTAATCTAGGAGTCATGGTGCCTGTAATCCTAGGATTCTGGGGCACTGAGACAGAGGATCACAAATTCAAGCCCAACTCAGGCAACTTGGTGACTTAGCAAGACCACGTCTCAAGATAAAAAATAAGAAAGGGCTGGAGAAGGTATCCAGTGTGAAGGCCCTGGGTGCAATCCTTACAATAGGAAAATAAACACGACATCAATAAAAACCTTAAAAATGTAAAACCGAATTACCTTTTTATCTACTTTAATAAAATATGCCAATAATCTATTTGTAAATCCCAGCCCTTCAACTACTTTTTTTGGTAGGAAAACAGTGTGATGAAAAACACCTAAGCAGCGCATGTACCAGGCGAGCACAACAGGAGAGCCCGCCTGCCACTGCTCCCACTCTTGCTAGGATGACAGGCTATGGACGGCCGTTTTTAAACAGCATGTAGTTAAGAGGGTGATTTGTTATCATGTTCACTGAAAAACAGCAAAAAAGCTAACATCAACCTGCAGTGAATACAGCTCTGTAGATACGATTACCTATCTATAAAGATGGAAGAGATAACAGAAAAATGAACATAGCTGCTCAGCAGATTGACAGGACCCGAGACGACTTCTCATTGCATTGTTATTACATCATTGTTCTCCTGCTGTTGTTTGTGCTAGCGGGCATTCCTCTAACATGAAGCAGGCGATGTCTTTCTACTAATGGCAAATCAATAAATGCAAAAGCTAGAGTTGAAGATGCTACTAGAGACCATACTCATAAGTGAAATAAATCAGACCCACATGTGCAAAGTTTTTAAACATCATATTGTCTCCCTAGTGTAAGAAATTAACCAGCAGAGTAAATAAAATCTGAAAGATACAGTAGATACTATGAAAGGGAAAGAAACTGCTCAAAAGGAAAGAACAGGAGAAAAGAAAGAAGGAAGGATATATATCCCTGTATCTATTCTACATCTATAGATTATAATATAGATCTGGCCATCTATATTATATCTATACCATACATCTGGGTCATCTATATTATATCTGTATCATAGATCTAGGTCATCTATATTATATCGGTGTCTATCTGTATGTATATATCTACATATATATAATTGTACTACTTATTTTTATTGGTTTAGTGAAGGAAACAGTTAATAACCTTTTGATCAATTTTATAAGCTTATAACTGGTAATCTGAACAACTACTTTGAAGACAGCACTATGCAATGTAACAACCATTGTTAAATTCCTATTATCTTGTTTTTTGAAATTCTATATTGTTTCTAATATTTTATATATTTGTATTCTTTTTAAAATAAAAAAAATAATTGATCACAAAACAAGTTAAAAATAGAGCTGACCAGTCTGATTTCCAATACAAAAGGGACACTGGGAGACCCATGGTATAAATTTACTTGAGAGCATCTGAAAGGCATAACACAGCCAACAAGAACTGGCCACATAGTATGTGTACATAGCAGGCTAATATTCACCTTATTATCTCAGTGTTACGGTTTGTGCCTAATTGTCTTCCCAAAGCCTCATGCAGTCGTTGGGGCAGGCTTCTAGAGTTTGTGATCAATTCATAATCCAATGCTGGGATTATGGGTCTGAGTGTTATACCCACAGGTAATCTAAATGTAATATAAGGCAGGGAGAGAGGCTTGCCTCTGCCTCTGCTCCTGCCGTCGCTGCTCCTCCCTTTGCTCTTTGCTGTTTTCCACCACCATGAACTGCTGCCATGTGCCACCCTGCCATGTGCCACCCTGCCTTCAAGCCAGCCAAGTATGGACCGAAACCTCCACAAACCATGAGCTAAGTAAACCTTTTTGTCCTTAATTTTGGGTGTTGGGTATTTTGTCCCAGCGATAAGTAAAAAGTAATGGAGATACTCAGCTTAAAGAGGTTACATGACTGATTTGCTAGGAAGTTAAAAATTAGAGAAGTGGCTGATTGTATGTGTCTGCTTGCACAGCTAGGTGACCAATTGTTTGGTGAAATATATTTCTGATGTTGCTGTAAGGGTATTATTTAATGTGGTTAACATTTATAATCAATTGACTAAATAAAGCAATAATGTGCATGAACCTCATTCAATCACTCAAGACCCAGAGATAGACAAGGCTTTCCTGAAGACAATCCTTTCTGTCTTCCAGCAGCAACTAATATTCTACCTCAGTGTCTGGCAGTTTCTACCTTGCATTCAGGAAATGATTAATAGAGAAGTAGTTCTAAATTGATTAATGGATTGGTAAATAATCAAAGACAGATAAATAGATATAATAGATGATATAGATACACCTACAGATACATGCACATTAGGATGCCTTATTGGAGGAGGTCTAGATACAGATATAGCTATCTATATACTGGTTCAACTCTTGTAGAGCTGCTGCCTCAAGTATCAGAAAAATAAGATCAATAACCACACTTCCAGGAAGAGCTGGTCATCAGAGGAAGCCATTTGGGAGAGCATGAGGCCCACTCATGCGAGGAAGGGCAATCTGCTCATCCTGGGGACACTGCTGACCCAGAGAAAGCTCTGCTGGGCCTGACTTTGCCTCTGGAGTCCGGTTGTAACACTGTTTCTCTGTGGCTCCACTCTTGGCCCCAACCCTTGCTGGTGACCCCCTTGTCCCCAGAGGGGGCACACTTCCCTGCCCAGGGCACCCACCATTTTCAGGCTTTGTCCTCTTAAAAGCTCTAGGCTGGGTCATAACTGTGAAATGGAAATTACCTGTAGCTCTTGAGGAAAGACACACCTCTTTTTTTTTTTTTTTTTTTTGGACTCAGAATCGAACTCAGGACCTTGTGTTTGCCAGGCAGGTGCCTAAGCCACTGACAGAGCTATCTCCCCAGCCCTTAAGGAGCAAAAGAGGAAAGAGATACCCAACTGCAGCAGGAAGGACTGAGACTCTTCAAAGAACTCTGAGAAGTAAAAGTATCACTAAGTAAAATCCTACCCCAGAAAGAAACTTTCTTCTTTTTTTCCTTGGGATCTAGGTTGTTGTTTTCATGGCTTTCTGAGATGTTTTAGGCAGGGCTCCCCAGAGCAACGCAGGATGTAGTGATATCTTTGCAAGGTCTCTCCCTATGTCTGTCTCTGTTTCTGTCTCTCTCTCTCTCTCTGTTTGTATCTCTGTCTCTCTCTGTCTCTGTCTCTGTCACTCTGTCTCTGTCTTTGTCTCTCTGTCTCTCTCTGTCTTCGTCTGTCTCTGTCTCTCTATCTCTCTTTGTCTCTCTGTGTCTGGGTGTCTGTCTCTCTCTGTCTCTGTCTCTCTCTGTCTCTGTCTCTGTCTCTCTCTCTCTCTTTCTCTCTCTCTCTCTCACACACATACACGCACGCACACGCACACGCACACCCTGGGAGAGGCACAGGCCCACACGGGCCAGGAGCACACACAACCTCCGTGACCTCCCCAGTTTCTCCGGGCGGGCACCGCGGCCAGGCGTGGTGAGGCCAAGGCTGGCGGCTTCCCATCCCTGCTCCGCCCGAGCAGCACTCACAGCTTGCTAGTCCTGGCACTTCTCGAGCCTCCTGCTGAGCTGTAAAGTCATTCCAGACAAATCCCTGTGTTTACAGAGATTCCAGAGCAGCAGGGAACAGTTTCGAATGCGAGTTGTGGAGGTAGCAGTTCGCGCATCTGGGCTCAGCGGCTGTCCACACCTGCCCGCAAGCCCCCTCCTCCGCGTCCGCCTCTGCCTCTGGGGCGTTTCCTTCGCACTGAGTCATTAGAGTGAAGCCCTTTAAGAATCAAGCGAAGCCAAGGGGAGCAAAGTGGGGGGGGGGGAGTAGATGTGAAGAATAAATGGGGGGAAAGGAAGAAAGAGTAGGAAGTAGTGGGCCAGGGCTCTGTGGAGGAGCCCTCGGGGCTCGGGCAGAAGGACTCAGAAAGGACTCCCCAGGGAGCCATTGCTCCCCAAGCCAGGTAGACAGCTCAGGGACCTGACAGACCTTGAGCATCTAGAGCAGTGAGGCTCACCTGTGGCACGTGCT
The DNA here is from genome assembly GCA_004027165.1 of Ctenomys sociabilis. Classification (NCBI taxonomy): domain Eukaryota; kingdom Metazoa; phylum Chordata; class Mammalia; order Rodentia; family Ctenomyidae; genus Ctenomys; species Ctenomys sociabilis. The sequence goes on from PVKA01003171.1 coordinate 92,587, forward strand.
GCAGCGGCTTGTCTGTCTCATTCAAAGCTCTATAAACACTTTCAATGTAAAATTTTTAGGCTGGAATGAAGACTGAATTCAGGATCAAAGACTGATGGGGGCCTGACTTCACTACTTTCTAGCCTTTTTTTTTTTTTTTTTTTTTTTTTTTTTTTTTGCGGAACCAGGGGTTGAACTCAGACCCTTACATTTGCCAAGCAAGCGCTTATTCTACTGAGCTCTCTCTCTGGCCCCTCCAGCCACTTTTCTGCTCTTCAGTTTTCTAAATCCCTAAGATGGGAATAATAACCCTACTCTCATAAAAGGAGATGCATGTGAAATGCCTCTTAGCTATACAAATACAAGATAGTTTTATTAAATTTAGCAAACTGGAAGAGATTCTTACTGAACTGTTCTGTTTTCTGAGCTCTAGAAAATCTTTACATAGAAAATGTGCCTTCCAACCTGCACAACTCATTTATTTCTAAAGTATAAACTTATATAAAAACTCTGCAATGGAAAAGCCAAACTAAAAATTGCCATCAGGTAGTTCTGAAGAGTGTTAAGCAATCCCAGGTCATTCTGCAAGCTCTGTTCAGATTCACCAACAGCAGCCAACTTTTTCAGGTGATGTGTGTGTGTCATTCAGAAGTGACAGGTAAACTTTCTAATGTCTTAGTAATACATATTATGTAGAGAGATCAAGAGAAAATTACACCTCACTATTACATTTCAGTCATTCTCTTTAATCACTTTCCCTCCTTGATCTTTCTGTACACATCTAGCTGCCTCTAGGCTTTACCCAAATGCTGAATGATTTCTTAGGCAACCAGGTAACTCAGAACGAGGCCGGCCTCCTAGGTCTCCGACCCTTTGATGAGAAGGAAAAGGAAGTTGCCGGGGCTGCTGCTGCTCCACACATGGTGCTATTTAAGACCAAATAACCCGGGCTTTGGAGAATGTGCTTTGGAGAATGTCAAACGATTCCATCTCAGACCACACCCCTGTGGGTGGGAGTGAGGTTTCTCCTAAAGGGAATGGATGTTTGCACTGTCAGTCATCCTAGAGAAGGTCAGTATTGGGTGAGGAAAAAGGACTTGGATCACAGTGCTAACACTGAAGTTGGGGAAACACTTTTTTTTTTTTTTTAATTTACTTGGTACAGGATCTCACTGCACATCTTGGACTCACAGTGATCCTCCTGTTTTCATCCTCCCCAGTGCTGAGATTGCAGGTGTGCTCCACCACGTGTGGATTGGCTCAGTGTGCCCAGGGGCAGGGCCAGTACAGCACGTGCTGCAGGAGATGGAACCCTGGTCCCTGCGCTTGCCTAAGCAGGTGCTTACTCTGCGGAGCTATCTCCCTGACCTTGGAGGGAGATTTCTTCTGATTCCCCAAAGCCCTCCCACCTTTATTTTTTTTTAATTTTCATTTTATTGAAGTACAAATATCACTGAGACAGTTTTAAGATACCTTGACAAGATGGATTTGATAAATTAATACATTGCAAACTGTTTTCATAATGTTTTGGTATCATAGAAGGTGCATACATGATATTATACTTACAGACATTATTATAGCATATGTCTCTTATCAGTAAATTAAGAGAGTATAGCTGTTTGCGTATCCTATTTTTTCTACCTGAATTACATCAAAGATTCAATAATTAATACTTTCTACCTTGTTATTTTCCTAGTAGTTGTCCATAGTACTAGAAGCTGACATAATATCCTGTCCGAACACCATTAGTGCAAATCTTGCCTCTCATAGAATTATGGAGAAGCACGGCGTTATCTATCCCAACTGTACTTTCTGTACACACACATCATGATTCTTCCTTTCTATACCCCTTCCTTTGTCTACACCTGTCAAAGATGGGCACTCCATTGTCATTCAACTAATTTAGGTGCCTGAACTTGATGACACAATCCAACACAGTCCAGCATTCCACAACAATAGTGAGTTATCTGAAGAAGTTGTCGACCATAGCCATTTACAGCTCAACTTATTATTATGGCCCCGTGGTGTATACTTCATTTTTATACTTTTCTGCTGAATGGTTAAGACCTAGATAGAGCAAGACCAATATACCAACACATGTACTTTATGTTTCTTATGAGGTCAGTGAAGTCCCCTCAGGGTTTATCTTGTAGTCCTGTATCTTATTCTGTAGATCCTTTGTCTGTGTCATCCATGTGGATGAGCCACAGCCAATGCTTGACCAGTTTGCTCTCTGTGAGAGCCTGAGAGAAAGTTTTCTCTCCATGTGACTCTCCCCAGCCACACTATAGAACTTCGATCTCTTTCCTCTGTGGCTCCATAGTCTCCTTGTTCAGAAAATTTGGAGCTCACCTGACTTTCATGATGTTGCAGTACAGGTTCTCCTATGTCCTGAGTCTTCGCTGACCTTGAAAGGCTAGGGCCAAAATGTTGGCTGGCCTTGTGGCTCTTCTGTTTCTCCAATTTTGATCTGTGAAACTTAGGTTGTTAACCATCCAGAAGAAAAGCTGATTAGTATCCTGCAGCATATGCCATTCATGTTGCCTTATCAGACTCAATTGTTTTTAGTTGTTGTTGTACATTGCCATTTGTATTTCTTATTTTCGCTTCTTATACTAGGGAGACTATATGATATTTACATAGGTGTGTCTCATTTATTTCACTTATGAGTATATGTTCAAGTGGCATCCACTTCAATATAAATGCTTCAAGCTTATCATTCTTGATAGCTGAGTAATTCTCCATTATATAGAAATACCACATCTTTTTCAACCATTCCTCATGGGATGGACATCTTGGTTGTTTCCAAGATTTTGCTATCACAAATTGTGCTACTATAAACATAGGTACACATATATCACTATGACACGATGTTTTCAGTTCCTCTGGGAAAATTCCCAGTAGGGGGATAGCCAGCTTGAATGGGATTTCTACTCCTACTCTTTTGAGGAGTCTCCACACTGACCTCCACAATGGTTGTACCAGTCTACATGCCCGCCAGCACTGGAGAAGTGTTCCCTTTTCCCCACAACCTCTCCAACATTTGTTGTTGATTGATTTCCTTATGATACCATTCTTTCTGGAGTGAGATGGTATCTCAGTGTTGTTTTTATTTGCATTTCACGGATGACTAGTGATGTGGAGCATTTTTTCATATTATTTATTCGCTTCCTTAATTTCGTTCTGTGGGAAGTATGTATTCATCTCAGATGCCCATTTCTGAATTGGGTCTTTAAATTTGAGGGCCCTGCTATATCTTAGTTCTTTATATATTCTAGACAGCAGACCTCTGTCTGATAGCTTATTAGTTAGAATTTTTTCAAATTTTGTGGGTTGTCTTTTCATTCTGTTGACAATTTCTTTTGACATGCAGAAGCTCCTTAAGAAGAGTTAATCCCAGTTGTTGATTCTTTCAAGTGCTTCCTGTGCGAATATATGTTTGTTTATGAACTCTTTACCTACCCCTATGTCTTCAAGAGTTCCTCCTACTTTCTCTTCCAGGAAGTTGAGTGTTTCTGTTTTAATGTTTAGATCTTTAATCCATTTTGACTTTAACTTAGTGCATGGTGATAGAGCTGGGTCAAGTTTTAGTTTTCGGCATGTAGAAAGCCAAGTTTTCCAGCACCATTTGTTAAAGAGGCTATCCTTCTTCCAGTAAGTATGATTGGTCCCTTTGTCGAAGATCAGATGGCTGAGTGTGTTCATAGATGCTTCTGTACCTTCTAATCTATTCCATTGATCCTCAGTTCTGTTTTGTTGCTAATACCATGTTGATTTTATCACAGTGGCTTTGTAGTACAATTTCAAGTCAGGAATTATGATGCCTCCTGCCTTGTCTTGATTGGCCAAGATTGCCTTTGCTATTCTAGGTCGCTTGTGGTTCCAAATGAATTTTAGGAATGATTTCTCTATGTCTCGGAGGTATGTTGGTGCCAATTTGATAGGGATTGCATTAAATCTGTACAGCAATTTTGGGAGTATGGCCATCTTCACAATGTTGGTTCTTCCTATCCAGGAGCGTGGAATATCTTTCCATTTTCTGAAATCCTCTGTAATCTCTTTTCTTAGGGTGTTGTAATTTTCCATGAAAAGATCTTTGACTTCCTTGGTTAAGTGAATGCCAAGATATTTCATTTTCTGCGCTGCTATTGTAAAAGGTATTGTTTCTATTGTTTCCCTTTCAGTGTGCTTGTTATCTGTGTAAAGGAATGCTATTGAATTTTGAGTATTGATTTTGTATCCTGCTATGCTACTGAATTTCTGTATCAGTTATAGTAGTTTCTTGGTGGAATTTTTGGGGTCTTCCAAGTAAAGTATAATGTCATCTGCAAATAGTGATAGGTTAACTTCTTCTTTACCTCTTAATATTCCCTTTATTTCTCCCTCTTTTTAAATGGCTGTTGCTAAGGATTCCAAGACTATATTGAGTAGGAGGGGTGATAGAGGACATCCTTGCTTTGTACCTGATTTAAGAGTAAAAGATTTCAGTTTTTGCCCATTTAGGATTATATTGGCTTTTGGGTTGTCATAGATGGCTTTTATCAAGTTAAGATAGAGTACATCTATTCCAGTTTTTTGTAGGACCTTGAACATGAATGAGTGTTGGACTTTGTTAAAAGCTTTCTCTGCATCAATTGAGATGATCATGTGGTTTTTAGATTTCAGTTTATTAATATAGTGTATTACATTTATAGATTTTCGAATATTGAACCATCCTTGCATCACTGGGATGAATCCTACCTGGTCATGGTGTATGATCTTCTTGATGATTTACTGTATTCTATTTGCCAGGATTTTGTTGAGTATTTTTGCATCAACAGGGAGGGATTTTGCGTTCATGAGGGAGATTGGCCTGTAGTTCTCCTATTTGGTTGTGTCTTTCCCTGGTTTTGGAATCAGTATTATACTTGCCTCCAGAAATGATTTTGGGAGGACTGTTTTCTTTTCAACTTCATTGAAGAGTTTGCGGAGTGTGGGGATTATATCTTCTACAAATTTCTTGTAGAATTCAGCTCTGAATCCATCAGGACCTGGACTTTTCTTTGTCAGTAGGCTTTGTATTACATTTCGTATTTTGTTGGCTGTTATTGGCTTATTGAGAGTTGTTATATCTTCTTGATTCAGTTTTCATAATTTGTACCTTTTGAGGAATCTATCCAATTTCTTCTGTGTCTTCTGTTCTGTGAGCGTAAAGATTCTCAAAGTAACTATTGATAATCTTCTGAATTTCTGCTGGGTCTGTGGTGATTTCACCCTTTTCATTCCTTATTGCATGTATTTGAATTTTCTCTTGCCTCTTTTTGATGAGGTTGGCTAGAGGCTTATCAACTTTATTTAGTCTTTCAAAGAAACAACTTCTTGATTTGTGGATTCTTTGAACTGTTTTCTTCATCTCAATTGAATTAATTTCTGCTCTAATCTTTATGATTTCTTCCCATCTTTGCGCTCTGAGTTTTGTTTGCTCTTCTTTTTCTAGTTGTTGGAGGTGCAACATTGTTCCCATTCTGTTTTCCTAATGTATGAGTTCATATCTGATTTTCCATCTAAGAACTGCTTTCATCGCATCTCATAAATTCCAGTAAGTTGTACTTGAATTTTCATTGAACTGTAGATATTCTTTAATTTCTTCTGCGACCCATTGATTGCTGAGTAGGGTGCTGCTTAGTTTCCATGAATTTAGCGGGTTTTTCTGGTTTCTTTTATCCTTTATTTCCAGTTTCATTGCACTGTGGTCAGATAATATGCATGGGATAATTTCTATTTTCTTGCATATACTTACACATGACCTCTGGACTAGTGTGTGGTCTATTTTGGAAAATGACCTGTATTCAGCTGTGGCTGGGTGGAACACTCTGTATAAGTCCTCCAGGTTCATTTGTTCCAAGCTCTGGTTCAGTTCTGCTACTTCCTTGCTAATTTTTTGTCTGGTTGATCTATCTTTTTGAGATAAGGGTGTGTTAAGGTCTCCTGTTAAGATTGTGTTCTTAGACATTAAGTTTCTCATGTCCGTTAAGATTTGTCTTACATATTTGGGTGCTCCTGTGTTTGGTGCATAGATATTTATGAGTGTTACCTCTTACTGTTGAATTTTTCCCCTGACCAATGTATAGTGGCCTTCTTTGTGTCGTTTGATCATTCTTGGTTTGAAGTTGAGACTGTCTGAGAACAGAATTGCTACTCATGCTTTTTTCTGAGGTGCTGGGGCATGTAATATTGTTTTCCATCCTTTGACTTTGAGCCTATGAATGTCCTTTTGAGTTAAGTGTGTTTCTTGTATACATATTGTTGGATTTTGTTTCCTAATCACTGTGCCAGTCTATTTTTCTTAATTGGAGAATTGAGTCCCTTTACATTGATAGTTACAATTGAAATGTGCTGACTTATGTTTGTCATGATGTTTACCTGGTATTGTTTACTCCTTTGTAACCTGTGTTTAATTGTCTGTCCTGTTTAGTGGGTTCCTTCCATTCTCATTCATGGAGTTCTGGTCATTGTGGTCTCTCTCTAGAACATCTTTCAGCAGCCTGTGAAGGGATGGCTTTGTCATCATAAAATTTTTTAGTTGTTCTTTGTCATGGAAGTATTTCACTTCTCCATCAAATTTGAAAGTGAGTTTTGCAGGGTATAATAGTCTGGACTGGAATTTGTTTTCATCTAGGACTTGAAGAACTGGCCTACATGCTCTCCTTTCCTTCATTGTTTGTTTGTGTAGAGAAGTCGGCTGTAATTCTGACGGGTTTTCCTTTGAATGTGAGCTGCTTCTTCTCTCTAGCAGCTTTCAGTATATTATTTTTGTGTTGGATTTCTGGGATCTTACTTATTATATGTCTTGGTGTGTTTCTACTTGGGTTGAAGTTACTTGGTGTTCTTTATGCTTCACTGACTTGAATGTTGGATTGTTTCCTCATATTTGGGAAGTTTTCTGCAATTACTTCTCCCCAAATTCTTTGTATGTCATTTGTATTGACTCCTTCATTCTCATTGATACCAATTATTCTCACATTGTTCATCCTGGCATCATCTTGCAGGTGATGGATTATTTTTTCCTGCATTCTCGTTGTTTTTAAGAGATCCTTTCTCATCTTTTCACTAGCTGCACCGGCATCTTCAAGATCTCAAACTCTGTCTTCGCTTTCACTCAAATGGCTTTCTAGACTTGTGATTGATACTTTTAGTTCTTCTATATCTCTTTGACTATGTTTCATGCATTCTATTTCTTTTCTGTATTGTTCATTCAAGAAATCCATCATATTTTTGATCTCCTCAATTTTTTTTATCCATGTCTTCTTTAGAGTTAGTTATTAATTCTTTTTCTGCAGTGTTTCTTCCAAGTTGGTTTTCCTCTGTATATTTCCAGACTTGTTTCTGTATTTCAGATGCTATGATTTCAAAGAATTATTTTTTTTCAAAGAATTCTTTTTTTGATTTCAGAAATTATTTCTGCTTTGAGTTCCTCATGACCTTTCTGCTGTTGTGTCTTTGCTTCAGATGCTGTTAATTCATACATTTCAGCTAGCCCTCCCACCTTTAATCAGCAGAAAGAGCATAGGAGCTAAAATGAGAACCAGCAAAAGTCTTGTAGATGACAGCATTAAGCAAGTAGTCTGAAATCGGAGGAAAACCAGAGTGCTGCAAGAAAGTCAAAAGCTGTGGAAAGGCCAGATATGCCATCGTAAGCACCCACTGGCTGGGAGATCATTGATAGTGACTTTGCCCGCAGTTTCTACTTTATAGTAGGAAGAAAGTCAGATTAAAGTGAGTCTGACAGGGCTGACAAGATAGCTCAGCGGTCTAAAGCGCCTGCTTAGGCAAGCTCTCAGGGACTGCGGTTCGATCCTCAGCACTACATGCTGTGCCAGCCCCTCCCCCAGGGTGGGCTAAGCTGACCCCCTTCCCCCCACAAAAAAAAGTCTGTGATGTGTAGCGAGACACTGTAATAAATACATAAATTTAAAAAAAAATAAAATGAGTCTGACAAAGACTGAAAATAGGACAGACATCTCTACTGAGACATTTTTCCTGTTAAGGAGGAGCAGAGAAAATGAGTCACAGTCAAAGGAGAACAGAGTAGCAAAGAAAAGGTGTTTTATTTTTTCTACTGATGTTATCAGTTAGTTCTATTTAATTGGATAGCTTTGGGATTGAACCCAGGACTTCACACTGAACTGCATCTCCAGACCTTGTTTTAGTTTTTATTTTTAGATAAGGTCTCAGTAAGACACTAAATTTGTCATGCCAGGTTTGAAGCTGAAACTCTTCTGCTTCGGCCTTCCAGAGTACTGGGATTATAGGCACCCACCACCAGCGTGACTTTGATTTTTGTTGTTGTTGTTGTTGTTTTTCATTTTGTTCCTTTTTGTTTTAAATCTTCACCTCTTCACAAGGAATCATGATGCCTCATATACATGGCAGATTACCAGAAACGTGAATGTGGTCCCGGTAAGGTTAGTGATTGGCAGCCTTAGGTACCAGTTATTTCATATATCTGGTTGTTTGGAACAGATAATCAATTTATCCTAGTGAGAATGAAATCTTTGATTTTAATATGATGCATTATTATGTACGTCTTACTAAAATGCACCTGATTCTCTACTTTCTGGATTATGTTATGGAAAGCAATTATGTTCCAAATTATATAGTGCAACGACATTCTCTGAAGACCTACTAAAGTGGACTTAGTAGCCCTCAAGAAGACCTGAGAAGACCTAGAGATTTTTGAATTTTCTTCTTCCTCCCTTTAAAATTATTAGCTGTTCCTCACTGTCACCCACAGGAGAGATCACCTGATGTGGTGGGTCCCACTGTGCCAACACCATAATGGGACTGCCCAGAGGGAATGCTGGTACCAACACGCCAGACACAGAGCTGACCCAAGCATGGACAAGGCTGAAGTTCCAGAAGTGATTCTAATATTGCATGAATTGATATATTTTGCCTCATTAAGCCCCACCTCCTCATTTCCCCACCTTGTGTATCAGCCAGTTCATTCATTGGAACCAGTACTGAGCTCTTGGTAGATAATGTCAGAAACCAGTGGAAGTATCTGGAGAAAGGATGAAGAAGATGGTATTTGGTTAACTGCTTCAGAATATATCCAGTTAATCTGCAAAAGAAGTATTACAGGCAAATGGATGATAATCCCTTATACAAAGGTGTGCAGATTGGAGCACAACTAAAGGATGTCAACATAGAAGAAAATGAGTTCTGGGAGAAACCCGACTAAAGAACATGCCCTTTAGAGTCAAGATGTGTCACCTAGAGAAACCACCATTGCAGGCCAGTCATCTGCCTGCCCAGCTCCACTGCAGCCAATTCAATGGCTTTCCTTGGTGAAGTGTTGTGGGGTTAGTTTTACTGACTCTGCCTTTGACAGCTGCCAGAGATATTTCTGCCTTTAATATTATTCAATAGCAAGAGGTCAGAACTATAGGTGCTTGTCTCTGGGTTACTCTTTTTATTTTTTTTTTTCAGAACTGGGGATTTAACTCAGGTCCTTGTGCTTACCAGGGAAGTGCTTATTCCACTGAGCCATCTCCCCAGTCCCTTCTGAGTTACTCTTTGACAAATCTATTTTACATGTATACATGTTCTCATTTAAAGGCCTTCCTTTCTGTTCTATAAATTAGTGGAATTTCTGGATAAGTAGCTATGAAAAGAGCATTTCACTTAATGTACATGTAACAGACTTCATTGTGTGTCAAGAATGTTCTAGATGTCTTGCATACGTTAATTCATCTATACCTTAAACAACCATGTGAGTTGGCCGTTCTGGCTTTTGTCTAGATGGCCCCCCAAAGCCTCATGTGGTCACAGGTGAGACTTCTCAGAAGTGACTGGATCCGGAGTGTGTGATGCTGAAATTAAGGGTGTGTGATTACTAAATTAGTCCACTGGTTGGTTTGGCATCATTCTGGGAAAGGATGATCGGAAGGCCTTCCCTGGATATAAGTGCCACCTGGCCCAAGCTGTATAACCTGTATGGAATAGAAGGGACAGAAAGGAGGCTGCTCTTGCTGCTTGGCCTCTTCACTCCTTTGCTGCCTTCTGCTCACCATAAATTGTTTCTCTTATACCACTTCACCCTGCCTTGGAGAAGCCAAGTATAACCTCAAACCTCTCCAAAATGTGAGCCACAAGAAACCTTTCCTTGCCTTTGGGTATCAGATATTTTGTTTCAGCAATGAGAAAATGTAATTAAGACACAATGCATGAACAATATCACCCCACTGTATAGAAGAAAACTATTTTAGGCAAATAAGATCTGCCTTATGAGTTGATAAGAGAAGCCAAGCTTTGAACACAGAATGTGATTTCAAAACTGAAATAATATCCACCCTTCTGTTCTGCTTTTTTAGTGAAAGTTTGGCAAGAAGTGTATAGAACCTTTGGAGAAATAATAACACAGTTAACTGAAGGAAATAAAAGACTGGTTGCATTCAAAACCATGCCATAAGAGCCGGTCTGATAGCTCAGCAGACTGAAGCGCCTGCTAACGCAGAGCACAGTGGCCAGGGTTTGATCCCCAGCTTGCTGTGCTGGCTTCATACAAGGGCTCGCTGAGACAGAGATTAAGACTGGGCATGGTGGCGTGCACCTGTAATCCCAGCACTTGCTTTTTTTTTTTTTTTTTTGCAGAACTGGGGGATTGAACTCAGGCCCTTACACTTGCCAGGGAAGCACGTATTCCACTGAGCCATCTCTTCGGCCCAATCCCAGCACTTGGAAGGCTGTAAACAGGAGAATCACTACAAGTCTGATCTAGTAGTGAGACCCTGAACACCCTGCAGACCCTTCCCTAAAATACAGGAAAAAAAAAAAAACCAGACTATGGTCCTGGGCACACTTCATGTCAATTTAATCTTCCTCTCCACTTTTACCAGAGTTATTTATAAATAGGATGAAATTCAAATTAAGAGTGTCCAGAAATAAGAAAAAATTATTCTTTACAGATATAAAGGTCAACATATGAAAAATATTCAAAAGCTAGTGAAAGATAATCTGACAGATAATGAACTACGCTATAAAGGTACTATAATTAAGAAAGAATAACAGCAGGAGAGTAGCAGTTATCTCAAGGGAGCAAGACCCCAGAAATGAACTCAAGTGGGTATGTGGTACATAATACACAGTGAATTTCAAATCTGTGAAAACAGATTAGTCAATATACTTGTTCACAAAGTAATGGGTGAATTAGGTAAGATATGAATTAAGATGGACCCTTAACTTAAGCTAATACAAAAATAGAAGAAGTCTACTTATTTATTTAGTTATTTATTTATTTGGTACAAGGTCTTGCTATGCCACTTGGATTCATAGTGATTATTCTGTCTCAGCCTCCCCACCTCTGGGATTGCAGGCATGAACCACCATGCCCAATTTCAGGGACCTGCATGGAGTGTCCAGGGTTCCAGGGCCAGCACTACACACAGTATCAGGCATTGAACCCAGGTCTTTGCACTTGCCAGGCAGGCACTTAGACTGCCGAGCTATCTCTCCATCACTCTGCATATATTTTTAAATGTGAAGAAGGAGCCCATCACAAAGCTAGAAAAGAATACACATGAGTTTGGGAGTTTTATTGTTGTGTTTTTTTCTGCTTACTTTTTTTTCAGAATCATAAGTTGAGCATGATACAAATCATAATACAAAATGATATGCTGGGTAGCTTTGGGTCCATAAATATAGATGGGCAGATTTTCTCAACTAAAATTTTACCAAACTCCTAATTATGAACGGGATAAAAACATAGACTTCTTAACTGGCAACAAATAGAAGCTGAGCCCTCCCTCATTGTGTTAATGGAAGTGTTTCCACAGATACAGCACAGAAACAGCTAATATAGTTGAGTAAAACATAAATTGTTGGACCCAGTCCAAGTCCAGTAGAAGAATGAAGCTAAGATGGAACGGGCTTCTACACAAAGGACAAACCCAATGTCTTCAAGATAGCTGCAGCCTGAAGCATCATCGCAGGCCCAGCACAGAACCACCTTGACTTCCACGGGAGGCTCCAGCGGTGAAGAGACACCCACTCCAATGATCTGTGAACAGACCTCCCGACTTCATCAGCATCACCCACCTCATCCAATTATCTGAGCTCCACAGAGGCAAAAATAAAGCTCTCTGTAATATGAAGATGCTCACTTAATACATTTTAATCTGATTTTACATTGCAATTTGAAATATCTAGGCATAACTATTTAACCCATGCCCATTAAAATATATACTATAAGCTAAAAGCATGCAATAAAACAAGGAAGTTTTCTCCAGAAGTCATCTACCTATACATATTTTACATAAGCACCTGGTCATCTTCGGCAAAAATAAGAGTCACCTAATGTAGCTTTATCTACCAGCAGTCACTTAATGAAGTTATTCCAATATAGCTAAATGTCTCTGAGGAGTTAAAGATTTCAAATGCCATTTAAAATATATCTACTAAAAGCAAGTGAAGTACAGCCCTATTACTTTCATTTACTCTTCCCACTTTCTAGATATTCACAAACCTGTTGTTTTCTATTTCCTTTTCCTGGGAACATAAGAGATATCTTGAAAGTTCTCAAAAGGAACTGTTAGTTTTGCAATTATGGAAGAAAAGGTTCCATAGCAGCTACTGGACTGCAAATGCCAGACATTTCATTTAGTTATTGGAAAGACATACCTTGAGTTTCTACATTGTTCTTCTTCTATGGAGTAAGGTTTCTGATATTCAGAAGCATGTCAGAGTTTCCCAACCTATATCCTAAGTTTTCAAAAGACATACCCAAAACACATTTCCAGCCCACAGGTAAAGCCTGAGTATGTGTGTTTTCAACACAACTCTAGGGGATTTCTGACCCACTGAGCCTAACTCCCAGGCCCTCTCTCTATTACTCAATAGAACGGTTATTATTAGAACAATACTGATTGAATCATGAAACTATGTAGTTTATTTTGAGAATGTAAAATTAAAACATGATTAATAGAACTCATCATCAAAAACAATGTATCTTGTTATGGCCTTTACTATCACCACTGTAATATGCTAATGGTGTACCCAGTGTGGGTGCAAGATTGACTGTTAGAAGAGTTCTAGAACACAGTAATTTAACAAGAAAAAGGCTTTGTCTGTCACATGAAAGTCCTGGTAAGTGGCTCAGAATTTATGTTGGCATCCTGATCATCAGGAACCCAAGGGCCGGCGGTATAGCTCAGCGGACTAAGCGCTTGCTTAGGTAAGCGCAGGAACCAGTGTTCGATCTTTGGTTCCCCCAGCCGCGTCGGCCCCGCCTTCGGGTGCGCTGAGCCGGCAATGCAATCCGGGCGCGGTGGCGCGCACCTGTCATCCCAGCACATGGGAGGCAAAAAGCAGGAAGATCACTATGAATGTGGGCTGCATGCATAGTGAGACCCTGCACCAAAAAAATAGGAAAAGACATCAGGAACCCAATTTCCTTCTGTTTTGCATCTCTGAATCCTCAGCACAAGGCTTCTTCTCTGAAGCCTGCTCCAGCCTCTGCCATTACTCCTGTTATCCAGCCAGAAGGTGTGGAGAATCACCTGGGCGACTCTCCTTGAAAGAAGAACAATGGTCTCCACTTAGGTTGTGCCTGCCTCCATTTCCATGTATTGATAGGTACGGAGCTGGCTAGGACTTTTCCTTATCCCTTCCACTGGCTTTAAGCAAAGCATAATGGTCTAGCTGAGGAGCCCGTGGTAATATTTGAAGACAGCATCTGTTTTTCCCCAGGTAACCCCCACCTACTGCTCTTTTTTTATTAATTTTAATGAGAAAGAAATAGCAATGAGACAGTTTCAAAACAAGTTAGTAGGACAGTTACAATAATCAATGCATTGCATGTTGTTGTCTTCATTGTAGTTATTCATAGTATAAAATGCAGACATGATCTCTTACCTAAACAATATTAGTACAAATCTTTCTTCTCATTGAACTAATAGAAAGTAGCTGCATACCTATCCTAACTATTTTGTATATACATATATATATTTTTTTTTTACTACAAAATGGCCTTTCACTTGTATCCCCCTTTTTTGTTTTGTTTTGTCTAAAATGAGTGTTGCTGCTACAGAAGCTGTGTTAGGAGAAGTCTTTAAAGGACCTTTTCATACTTGATGCCAACTCAAATATTGTAGGTACTAGAATTCAGCAAAATAACCCAATATAGTCCAACAATCCATAATAGTAGTGAGTTATTAGCAGCACTGCCAATTGTCAGAAGTTGCTGACTTAAGCCTTTTACAGCTCAGCATATTAAGAGGGCTTTACTTTTTATACCTCATGGTTACACTTTTGTGCGGGATGGTTAAGACCAAATTAAAGCAAGACCTATATAACTAAAAATGTAACTTTGTATCTGACAAGGTCAGTCCAACCCCTTCAGGATTTACCCTGAAACTATACACTGCACCTTGTAGATCTTTTGTCAGTGTCAGCCATCTGGATGAGTCACAGCCATTGCTTGACCAATTTGCTCTCTGTGAAAGCCTGAGAGAATTTTTTTTCTCTCTAGGTAACTCTCCTTAGGCACACTCTACATCACTGATCACTTTTCCTCTGTGGCCCCATAATCTCCTTGAACAGAAAATTTGGGACACCACTGAGTTACAGGATGTTATAGTAGAGGTTTTCTTATGTTCTGAGTCCTCCCTAACTTTGAAGGTCTAGGGCCAAAGTATTGGCTGTCTTTGTAGCTCTTCTTTTTCTCTAATTTTTGGTCTGCAAACTTTAGTTGTTAACCATCCAGAAGAGATGTTTAATGCTATTATTACCCTGCAACAGAGGCAGTTGAGCTTCACATCACTATCTGTCTGAGTATCAAACACCTTAGACATAACATGGAACTGGTATTTTCCAGCAACCATAGATATTCTAAACTTTAAATCCAGGGTCCTGACCTACCAAGTTCAAACTCATCCAGATGTGCCTGGCTTGAGTCTGGCTGCTGTGTTCAGCTTCTTCTCCCTGTGCAGCAGGCCAGGCCTATGCTCTGACTGGAAAGGGATCTGGCGAGGGCTCAAGGAAGGTCTCACACATGCAGGGCCTGGGCTTAGGCTGGAGGGTGAAAGTTCTCACCTGCTGCTCTTTAACATGAGCTTGTTTGAGACAAGATGAAGGACCTATGTGCCATGCTGTCAGCTAGTATGCAGCCTCCAGATAGGGGCTATGACTTTCTGGGACTTGAAAGATTATACAACAGAGCTAAAGTACCCACCCCAAAACATTAGATCCTATCTAAAGTGTAACACAGACTGCTGTGTGCATATCCTTCTATCTCACATTGCAGAGGTGATGTCAGGCCTGCTACCTAACCCAGCTCACAGCACTCACCTGCCTCCTGCCATTCTCAGTCACTCATCCTCAGGCCACTCTTCCTTCATGACTCAATAGAACCCAGGTTTGGCCCTGGGTCATGACCTCTGCTCCAGATAGCCATCACTATGGCTGGATTTAGAACCCCTTTGCTCCCCATAATTGTAAACATGCTTAGTGTCTTTATTCTCACTGTGAGTTGCACTGGAAGTGGTAGATTGGAATTAACTTGGTGGGATTCCAATAACTTGTCCTTGGGATTACAAATACAAAACTTCTCAGACCAAGACGAGGACCAGGAAGAGTTTTCTACAAGAAGGAAGGGAGAAACAGATAGGGAAGACATGACTCTTTCCAAAAGAGACTTAACCCAACAGAAGCCCATACCTCCCACTACCTGGGACACAGTCATGTTAAGCCCAACTGGCATATAGGTGCCCTATGTCCCATTAAAATGTTTCTTATTTGTAAAAAGTGGCAGAGGAGACATTGGACACAATTAGTGATTTCTACCTTGGATTACCATTAGAAGCTGACAAGTGAGAAGAAATCAGCCTCAGTTTTATCCAGCAGCCAGAGTACACAGCACTCTGCTTCTTAGGATTACTCTGACACAAACTTATTTTGAGCACACTGGGAAATAAGAATCAGAGGGAGCTTTGGGGGCAGGAGGTTTGTTGGAGATTGTTTCTCAAGAACATTGCTTGTGAGGGAACAAATCAAGAAGGGGTGGAGTTAAATTAGGGTGCAATCAGATCAGAAAGAGGCCTCAGTCAACGCCCCCTACCACCACCCCGAGAGCTCTGGATCTTTTAGAATTGGCCCTAAGTTGAAACACAGCGCTAGACCTCTGTACCCAACCAATGATCTGTTCGTCAACAGGCTGCCTTTGGGGCCAGTGTTGATCAAGTCTTGGTCACTCAGGCAACCTTAGGGTAAACTCCAGCACTCCTGACTTTCTGGAATGGATAATTACTTATTCTAGGCCCCTGTTCTGTGTGTAGTGAGGTGTTCAGCAGCATTCCTGGCCTCTGCCCCCAGATTCCAGGAGTATCAATACCTCACTTATACCAACCAAAAATGATTCTAGACTTTGTCAGGTGTCCCCAGGAACCAATATCCCCAGGAGCTAGTGGAACGAGGGCCTCATTCCTGAAGCAGAGATCTGCCTTGGACAGCACAGCCTGCATTCCAGTGACTTTGTGATCCCCCAACAGGGACAATGCAGGAGCTCCTGTCCCCCTCTACTCCTGTTCTCTTTGCAGTTTGCAAAGTCCCAAAGCCGTAATAAGGGAACTGGCTGGACAATGATGGTGAGCAGAGGAAGATACCAGTGACTCTGAACCACTATTCAAACTCCCCAACCAAGGGAAGATTCAAAGACTGTGGAAAACCTTGTGTCTCCAGAATGGATGCGTGGAGAAGGAATGGAGAACAAAGGAAGATGCACTGGGATTCAGCTGCATTCCTATACAGGAATGCAGAGTGACCCTTGGTCATGTCATTCTTGCCAGTCCTTTCCTAGAAGTAGAGCTGTCTGAGACCCAGAAGTGGCCTAACATTTCACTCACCTCTCAGCCAAACCCATGGCCCTATCATTCACTCTTCTCCAGCCTGCTTCTTGCACTAGCCTTCTTGGCCTAATCTGAACTTTTCTGTCTCAATGCCCAGATCCTTGGGCCCCCCAAGCACCCACACTTCCTGGAAGCCTATATAACCTATAGCCACATCCCTCTAGGCAGTCATGGGACAGGGGAACTCATACCTAGGAGGAGGAGGGGACACTAAGCCTTGTGCACCTGTTCCTCCTGTCACCTTGAGAAACAGCTGGCTACTGAATAGGCCAGCCCAAGTTCTAAAAACCATGACAGCATCAAAATGACTATAGCAGTCTTTTGTTGTTGTTCTGAGCAGAAAGACATGGAGATAAGGAGATTAGAAAGAAAGAAAGAAAGAAAGAAAGAAAGAAAGAAAGAAAGAAAGAAAGAAAGAAAGAAAGAAAGAAAGAAAGAAAGAAAGATCAAAACAGGTTGGTATAAAAGTGAGGGAGGAGAGGCTATAACTACATTTTCAATGAGCTGCCCCATTCAAAGACTCTGCTGCCTCTCAGGAACTTGGAAGCTGGCAATTACAAGCAGGTCCCATTCATTTAAATTCTTATTGCTGTATGGTTCCTTCAAGTCACTGTATATGGATCCATTTCAGTGTTAGCACGCACTGGTGCAAATGTGACCAAACAACCCACAGCAGGAAGCCATGCTCTCTTCTCTAATCAAGCACTACCTGGTGACACTTCCTTTAATAACCACAGCTACATTCCTCAGCATTTGCTGTGCACCGCTTTTAAGATTAGTCCATTTTCTGTTGTTCTAACAATGCCAGAGACTGAAGCATTTATAAAGAGAAGAGCTTTATGTGACTCGTGAGCCTAGAGTCTGGGAAGTGCAAGGCCCTGGGCCTTTGCACCTTGAGCAGGCCTTTAGCTGTAGCAGAATACAGTCAAAGGGCAAATAAGCATGGGAGAAACAGAGAGGGAGGTGAGCCAATTTTTTTTAATGTATCTGGTACAGGGTCTCACTATGCAGCTCAGACTCATTGTGGTCCTCCTGTTTCAGCCTCCCCAGTGCTGGTATTACAGGCATGCACCACAACTGTGGTCTCAGTGGCCAGCTCAGTGCACCTGGGGATGGAGCTGGCATGGGATGTGGTGCTGGAGATTGAACCCCCATCCCTGCATTTGCCTAAACAAGTGCTTAGTCTGCTGAGCTATCTCACCAGCCCTAAATCCACTTTTGTCCTGAATTCAGAAACACTTTTCTTATTCCTCATTTTCTTTCCATGCATCTATTCTGGAAACATCGGTCTTTGGCAGTCTATTCATTATCCCTTGACTGGTGAGTTTTAACAGTCTCTGTGCCCTCATTACCATTGTCCAACCAGACTCATGATCCTTGCTTCTGAACTCTCTAAATTATAGTCATCCCTTAACAACTATATCAATTTTCAGCACATGAATTTTAGAGTATACATTCAAATCATTGCCTGCCAAGCTGCTATGGTTTATATCTAAATGTCCTTCAAATGTCATACACTCAATGGTGGGGTTTTTAGGCAGTGACTGGATCACAGGGACACTCTACTAATTGGTGGATTCATCCACTGATGCATTTGCAGCCCGATGTGCTGTTAGGAGGTGAGGTCTTGTTGGAAGATGTGGGGGTGACTTAGTGCAACAGTGAACAGAAGCACCGAAAGGATACCCAGGATTTGGAGGCAGGTACTTAGCATTGGATGGGCACTAACTAGAAATAAATTATTGCTTGAAATGTCAGGCCTCAGTGGCCCAGGGAGGGAAGTTTTTATGGGGTCTACAAGGGTGGAATAAAAACAAAGAGAACTTAACTGTCTTTGGTTGGTTCTTACAGTAGGCATCACAGTGACCAGCAGTTTCTGGGGGTACAAAAGTAATAGGAACTATACCCAGAACTGTTACCTGGGCAACTAACAAACTGACATATTGTGGCGGGGGGCGGGGGGGGAGACATCCTCTGCTGCACTATAAGGGTGTATCTCTCTCCAGCAACCTCTCTTTGCTCTCTACTTTTTATCTACCACATTAAGATAACTTTTCCTCCACTATGCCCATGCTATGTCGTCTTGCCTCGGAGCCAGACTGTGGGCTGAAATGTGAACCAAAACAAACTTCTCCTTCCCTTACGTTGTGGATGCTAAGTGTTGTTTCTCAGTGGTGAGGAATGTGCCTCTGACACATGTGTTGGCTTGCATTCACACAAAGCAAAACCCTTCCCACCACAACATTTTTACAGATGAGGACACCAAAGTATAGCATCTGAGGACACTTAGTCAGAAAGTGATGAAGATGGGATTTGAACCCAGGGACCCAGGACTTGACTCCATACCTATGGGTACCACTTCTGGCTGTACTTCCATCCTGCCTAGGAGCATGGTGATGTAAAAATGGCCTTAACCTCCCAACAAGGGTCAGACTCAAAATTTAACCACACAGACATTTTCTTGGCAACCAAATCTTACCAAACAATACATTTTATGCGTGAGACTCCAAGGGCAACAAGCCCCATGAGATAATCTACAAATTTGTTTTTTAAAAGGCTGAATCAGAAGCCAAAGAGTCTTTCTGTCTCTATCTCTGTCACTGTCTGTCTCTCTCTCTGTCTCTGTCTCTGTCTCTCTGTCTCTCTCTCTGAATGCTCCAGCACTCTGAGAATTTTCCGAATTTGTACAATTTTTTCAAATAGAAATGTAAAACTACCTTCAGTTTGCTCCTTTGCCAGGCCAAAATTACTTCCTTTCTATAAACACTCTAAAAATATTGACTGTCTGCCCCATAACCAAGTTGGTGTTTGCTTTAATCTATGGTATTCCAAGTTGAAAAGGGACTGAAGTCAGAGTCAGAAAATCTGACTTTGACAAATCCTGGCAGTTGGAACTGAGTGGCTCATTTCAGTGTGCCGGGCCTTAGCACTTTTGGTGCACAAGTGTCAACGAGGCCATGCAGAAAATGAAAAGCCACCTGGCAGAGAAGCAAAGAGCACAGGCTTACCAGCCGGCCTCACATCTGGTTCCTGACAGTGCCACCTTCCAGGGTGCGACTTTTAATTTGTTATTTAACATCCCTAGGTCTCCATTTTCTCATTTTGGAGTGGGAATAATTACAGTGCCAATCCCAAAAAGACAGGAGAGGCTACCCACCTTTCAGGCTAGGGGTTTGAAGCAGTGTGGTCTCTAATGAGCTGTTCTATCCAAGATGCTGCTGCTTCCCTCCACCTCAAGGAGGGGATCAGGACTACATAAGATGTACAAGTAAAGCTCTGAACTCAGAACCCAGAACACAGCACTCAAAAACCTTGGCGTTATTTTTCATAAACACCAGCATTATTGCTATAATATTTCCCAGAATTATTGCCTTCAATAAACTGGTAGCGATGCTTTAAATTATAAAAGTCTATGGTAACAGAAGTTATTATTTTACCCATTGGATTTTTACCCTCAAACTCTACTGTTCAATATTACTCTGATTTTCTTTGGAATGATTAAGTATTTAAATGCTCATTTTCCAAGAAAAGAAAATGAAGGTTACTCTTGTTTTTCTTTGCTGAGATTTCTAAAACTTTCCTTATATCCTTCTACAAAAGAATTCTTTCCAATTGACTTCTTTCACAACCAGATTTTCTGTTAGTAAGGAAACGAACATAAATCTTTATAATTTCAAAGGTTCCAGGCAGTCTTCCTCATTCATTAGGACAGTTCTAGCTGCTGTAAGAGGTAAGTTCAGCAATCTCACTGGCCTGATTAATGCAGGCTCTTTTGTAGGTATGAGTGGGAGGGAGCATGGAGGGATTGCTGCTCTAGTTTTCCAAGGACTGGATGTAGGAGACACTTCCAGGTCCTCGTCTCGGTCCATGAAGCCAATATTTATAATCCCAAAGTTATGTAATTGGAATCTACCACTTTCAATGCAACCCACAGCGAAAATAAAGACACTAGATTTTATTTTCAATCATTGGGGAGTCGAGGGGCTCTAAGTCCAGCCACAAAGATGGCTTTCTGGAACCCAGAGAGCGACCCAGGGCCTCACCTGGTTTTTATTCAGTGGAGAAGTGGCTTGAGGAGGATTGACTGAGAATTGTGGGAAGTAGTGAGTACTGTGAGCTGAGCAAGGTGGGTGGCCTACATTTACCTCTGCCATATGCAGAGAGGATAAGCAGAGAGAGTAATCTGCATTATATAGTATCTAATGTTTTGGGAAGTCTGGTGCTTCAGCTTTGATGTAGTCTTTCAAGTCCCAGGAAGTCATAGCCTCTATCTCGAGGCTCCATCCCAGCTGGTGGTGTGGAGCATTAGCTCTTCCATCCTTTCTTGACCCAGCTCACAGTAAAGAGCAGCAGGTGTAGGTTACCAGGGAAACACGCACGCCACTTTCAAAGACTATCACCAGCACCTC
>PVKA01003172.1:0-29102 GCA_004027165.1 Ctenomys sociabilis
TAGTGATCCTCCTGCTTTCTGCCTCCCTAGTGCTGGGATTACAGGTGCGCGCCACCACACCCGGACTCATTTTGATCTTTTTCAGAAGCTGACTTAGTTCAGCTTGCCTCATTCTTAGAAGCCTCATCGAAATTCTCCACAAGACCTGGAACCTCGTCATCATCCTCCTCTCCAGTAGCAAGCAGTGCTTTTCCATCCACAGATTGCTTAGGCAGAGCTTCAGCCAGTCTCCTTAAGCTGGTCAGACTGTCTGCACCAAGCTGGTTCGAGATGCGGGGCAGCCCTTCTGTCAGTTGTTTCGTCTCAGCACAGCCTGTAATGGTGAAAGTGTTTGCTGCCAGAGATGCCTGAACTTTTGGGTTGTGGAAGTGGATAACTGTTCCCTGGTTCGTAAACATATTCACCTCTTCAATACCAGAGATGTTGTTTACCCCTAACTTCTTCAATAAGAACTGAAGTTTTTAGGGCCAGGAAGATGACTTAGTGGAATAAGTGCTTCCTTGGCAAGCACTAAGGGCCTGAGTTCAATTCCCAGTTCTGAAAAAAAAAAAAAAAAGAACTGAAGTTTTTTATCATCTGCTGTGACTTTCTATGAACCACCTTCTTTCTTCGAGCAGTTCCTCTCCCACCAAAGTGCACTTGTGCCTGCACTTTGGTGAGTTTTTCCTGGTTCATTATAGTTTCTTTCATCTTGTCGGAGCGGTTATGGGGCAGCACAGGGGACTAGGGCTGGGGCTCAGGGGGTCTCGGATAGATCAGCTGAGATTAGGCACCTGGAAAATTTGCTTCTTCATAGTTCACAGAGATGAATTTCTCTCTGCTTCTGAGTAGAATTGCTCCGCCGTTCTCTTCCACTGGCATTCTCTCCTCTCTCTCTCCCACCATAAAGTGGCATACAGTGCTGTGACCTTCTCACCTTCAAGAGCAAGGGGCTATACAAGGGTGTGACTCATTAGAGTTCGCCTTACAGCATCTGCCACATAGATATTTCAGACATTTGGTCTCCTTATCTACTTTACAGCTACTATGATCTATTTTTATTTTTTAGATTCCACGAAATACACCAAGGGGAGAGGTGGTTAGTATGGATCATATTCAAGAGACCCAGGAACTCCAAAGAACAGCATAATTTACAACACTGAAATTGAGTGAATTTTAACTTAGTATTAAATTCTATGACATATTTAAATGCAACCTTTAAGTTGTGAAGCAATATTTGGTATTAAAATAACTGTGGATAAATGGTAATAACTGTAGCTGATTTAGAGTGCTGGCCATGTGCTGAGCCCCATTCTAACACACATAGCCTGTGGCACCTTATTTTGCCCCCATCATTGACCTCTCTGATGGCAGTAGCACCCCCACTTTACAGATGACACTGAGGTATAGTGAGTCCAATGAAATGTTTCTGAAGACACATTTTAGGGCACAGCTAATATATAGGAGCTTCAGGAAGGACCCCAGGAGACTGCTTTATGAGGCTTGACTTGTTGCTTTTGCATAGCTTCTTCTCAAAGAGTTAGGGGGTGGGCACTACTGGCAATGCCTCTCTGATTATTTTATCTCCTTTTCTTCCATTCTTCTTTTCCTTCTGATTGATCCAGTCTTCAAGAATGATTCATCCATTCAATCAAATTATAAAAGAAGGTATGAACATCACTGGCAAGGCAGTGCTCTTGGCTTGTTTTTGCTTCTGAATACTCAGGTTTGATAATATTGGAGAGCTATTCTACTCAATGGTCGAAATATCTATAGACATGGAAGAATCTTTTAGGAAAACAATGGCAAAAAGCAAGAATTGGGAGTTGTCATTTCCTTGAGATATTTATGATAAGAAATATTTTAGGACACTTGTGTTCCTGAAGCAATGACAGTGACCATACAGGGGAATGAAGAACCATGGGTACCAAGGACACACGTGCAAGCAGAGCAGTCAAACCACTGCCATGGCGCTGATCTCCCCTGCCATTGTTCTTTGACTCACTTTGACAGTTTTGAACCTGAAATGTCACAAATTCTGTGAAAATGTAGGCCTTCTATCACTTATATATCATGTATCTGAGTGACATTTTGCTGATGCAAATTGAGCCTCTTTTTTTTTTTTTTTTTTTTTTGGTGGAACCAGGGATTGAACTCAGACCCTTGTGCTTGCCAGGGAAGTGCTTATTCTACTGAGCCATCCCCCCAGCCCCTTCATCAGCCTCTTGTGTGTGGTAACAGTGATATAATTCAGGACCTACTTGATGATGTGCAACTTTTAGAAGAAAATTTTTAAAAAGACACAGTGTTTTGTGAGTGTGTGTGTGTGTGTGTGTGTGTGTGTGTGTGTAAGATAACAACATAGGACATTTTGTTTCCAAATGTCCTATGTTGATGCCATTCAGGTGCTTCCAGTTTCCATACTCATTTATACATCCTCTGACAATTAAGATTCAAATAGTAACACATTTTTTAAAAGAAGAAAATGAACTCTTTACAGTGGAACACTAAAAACTACTTACTATTTAAAAACAAGGCATTTGGTAACACCTAAAAATTCTGTTCATTGTTGCCTTCATGCCCTATCAGAATGTCAGCATTACTCCTTTCTCCTTTCTTCATGCTTTAAAAGAGAAAGGAAGCGGTTCCCTGGTTTTCAGCCACCACATTTTTTAATAGTCCAAGCCTTGATGATTCCACACCTGTCTCCCGAAGGGCTGCTTTTCTCTTCTCCCTACCCTATCTCAAGGCTTTGTTCCTTCCCATAATTAAAAGGACCTGTGGAATAGAACACTGTGCCAGATTCTGAAGCTATGTCCTGTGGTGAATGAAAGAATTCACATTGTTACCAGAGTATTGTTAAAACTGTACTTCTCCTTAAAAAATTAACCATAAGCCTCACAGAAAATTTGTGAGATATATATAACATGAGAAAGATATAGAATGACTAATCTAAACACAAGGAGGAATTGTTTTCTTCTACTTTTTATGAATGTTGACTTTGAAAAGGTTTTACCACTAAATGCCTGAATAAATGTTAATGATTCAAAACAAGAAATAAATAGGAAGGTCAAGAATTTGGATTATTTGTCCTTCTAATTGTGAAGGACACCTGTTATACTTATTAGCTTGAATAATAACCTTGCCTTGTCATATCTTTTCCTTTCAAAGTGAAAATTTCTTTTTTATTTTTGTTGATTTTTAAAGAGGTATGGTACACTGTTTCTCAACCCTCCCTGAATCACCTAAAAACTAGTATGCTTGCAGCCTATTAGACCCAGAGTTTTTGACTCAGCAAGATCAGGGTGAGATCTGAAGTTGTAGATTTCTGATCAGACAGAACGATATAGTTCCAAATGGTATAGATCCAAATGATACAGAGAAGACACTATCCCCAGGAATGAGGCCTGTTAATACTTCATGTACATTCTTTTAGTCTTGGAGGCACTCCTGGGGCAGACACTGCCTCCTTTATACCCATGTTTGCCTTCAGGGCAGTATTTGCACAACTAAGAAGCCACATCATGCTGATTCCCTTGCAGCTACGAGTGGTCACATGACACAGGGCTATCCAATCAAAGGTAAACACAGTGTCCTGGGGGAAGGCTTTTTGGAAAAGTTATCAAGTTATTAAGTTAAAACAAAACAATCCAGCTGGCTTACAGCTTTTACATTCTTTCCTTCCTTATTCATGCAGCCTGAAGTATGGCTGTGAATCCCAGAGTGACAGCTATCATCTCTATGCTTTCAGGGCATGGTTTGGGAAAATAAAAGGTGCTTGGTTCTTTGAGCAGCTGCACCACATCCACATTTCCTTCTCCTTTCCTATGAAATTAGTAACCATAGAATGTTTAAGCTCTGTAGTTGGTTTGTACTGTAATGCTAAACACAATCCTAGTAGATACCTCTGTGCATTGTCTCAAGACAAACGTCATCTACTCCGAGAAGCCTCTAACTACTCAATCTGTTCCAGCATACACACAATTTTCTGTTGCTTTACCTTGTTCTAATTTTCTTCATGTAGTTGCATGGTTTTTGTTGTTTTTATCTTGGCAGTACTGAGGATTGAATCCAGAGCTTTCACTTGCTGGGCTAATCTTTCAGTACATTGTTTCTCTCAACTATAAGGTACACTTTATGAGAGTAGGAACTTCATTTTGCTGTTCTATTCATAATCCATTGAGATACTTAAGAAGTATTTGTTGTATGAATGAGGAAGTGAACACAAACATGGATTATTTTCTCATCTAGATATTGTTCTAGGGCTGTAGAGATGGCTCAGTGGAGTAAGCACATCCCTGGCAACTGCAAGGGCCTGAGTTCAATCCCTCGTTCCACCAAAGGAAAAAAAGAATAGTGTTCTATGACTAGTGTCTTCTCTAATATAACAACATAATTTTCAAAGTGGTATATCATCCACATTCTAGTGCCTAAGCAGCATTCTATTGTTTGTATAAGCTTTAATTATTTTGTAATGTAATCCTCTAATCCACATTTCACTTTTTCCTACAAAAGACCTGCAATTCCCAGATTTGCTGTGGAAATGGGAAATTTGATCATTTTTGGTCTCTTCTGCTTACAGAGATAGTTCCAGGATGATTAACAGTATCCCGCTCAGAGAAATATCATATCATAAATATCCAATCTTTAGTGTTTGGTTTGGCTTTGCCAACTTGAAGCAAAGAACCCCGATAATTGATGATGCATTTCCTCACACCAGATCATTTTAAGAAACACTGTATGTGGCCTCTACAGTTTCCATCTAGACAAACTGAATGCCCTTTCACAGGTTATTCTATCATAAAGAGGTCAGATTTTCATAGGTCTCCTGGCAAATCCAGTCTTTTCTGGCTTGCAGGAACACAAAGACATATGTATTGCTCCTCAAAAATTAATTTTCAGAGATGGCTTATTCTAAATAAATGGATGAAAAAGGAAACAATTCTCTAAGGACGTGCTATCAAATGAACCCAATTACCAACTAGTAAACACATCACTTACCCTGACTGCATTCGGTTAATGGCAACCTCACAGGGTTTTTGAAGGATGACAGTGGGTATTGCTCATATTTCTATAAATAGATAATTTTGGTGATTTTTTTCACAAATGGAGAATCTTAGCTGCAAAGATGGATTTTTTTCCTTTTTATATTCATGTTGTTTATATAGAATAATATACTTATTTCATTTTGGCCTACTGTTGCACGCATATAACTTACTTTGGTAGTTTCTACCCCCTGTCCTTCCCCCTTCTCTCCCTCTGATTTCATTTCTCTTCTCCGTCAGTCTCCCTTCTACTCTCATGTCATGTGCTATCTCTTGAAGCCTGTATTCCGTACAAGCATACATGTTGCCTTTTTTTTTTTTTTGGTGGAAACGGGGATTGAACTCAGTCCTTTGTGCTTGCCAGGGAAGCACTTATTTCACTGAACCATCTCTCTGGAGAAATAAAAATTCTGGAATTTTGTTTTAAAATATCTTTATTCTGCACTCAGGCCTGATTTGGAACTTAAAAATTCTAGCATAAAATTCTGGATTTGAAAGTGTGCTCAAAACTTTGAAGCTGTTATTTTATAGTCTTCTAGATTCCAATGTTGCTGTTGAGAAGTCTAGGTGGGGATGAAGGAAGTTCTCAGCTGTGTATTTTCTTTAAGCCACGTGTTATTTTAAGTGTTTTTAAATCTATCATCTCATATACGAGGGAGATAGTCTTGTTATCTCTGTTTTGGAGACGGAGAAATGATGACAAGGGATGGAACTCAGGGTGGTGCCCCAGCATGTTCTAAACTACTGGTATTTTACCCTAAGGGACTTGTAGTATCTTCTTGAATCTTGTATATCATCTTCTCTTCTTGTATATCATCTTCTTGTGTTATCTTCTGAGAGTATATTATGAGAGAGAGAACACAAATCCCACAGGGTAAAAATGACACAGTAGTTAGGATGTCCTTCCATTTCCGTAAGAGTGGGTCCTGGTGTGTGTCTTCTTTCATTCATCACAGCATTTCTCAATGGGCCTTAACCACTGCACAACAGTTCCTTTCATCATTACTTTCCCCTCCATTTCTCTTCAATTTTCCACCCGTATTATGCAGATATTGGACTTGCCAAGTAGAATTTTAAATTTCCTTATCTCTTCTTTACTCTTTTCTAACTCTTGGACATTTTGTTCTACTTTCTAAAGATTTCCTTGTCCTTATCTTTTCATATTCTGGGTGAATTTTAATTTGTTATCATTTGTTTTAATTGTCCAGAGGTCTTTTATGTTCTCCTTTGATCAAATTCTGTTCTTATCTATAAAGATATTAGTTTTATACATATTTTTGAAAATGTCCCTTGCTTTTTCTCATTTCTAGTTTTCTAGAAATTTCTGGTTCTTTATTCAGTTCATGACTCTAGGGTATGCTTTCTCCAAGTGTCTAGTTGTCCTTTCATGTTTAGGAGTGAAATGATAGAGCCTCACTTAAAGTTCTTCAAACAAGGACAAGAACAGTCAATTGGGCTGGGGAGATAGTTCAGTGGCATAAATGCCTGTCTGGCAAGCACAAGATCCTGAGTTTGATCCCTGGTACCCTCCCCCACAAGAAAAAGGAATTGTTAATTTAATTGGCAGGATAACTGAGTGGAGAGCCAGATTTATATTGGGGAGTCTTAAGTATCAATCTGGTAAGATATTCCCCTGAGACTATCTGGGTCTCTAGTATAGAAAATTCTGTCCTCTTCTTTCTGTAATTCACAGTCTGGATGCTCTGAGACACCAGTAGGAGGGAGACCAATAGCCATGTGGGCTTCCATTTCATATCCTTGATTCAAGCCTACCCTAGTCCTGAGATTTTAGGCTTCTGGCTGGGAAAAGCCTGTCCACTTTCTGTGTTGGGTGGGGAAGAGGTCCAGCACCTCTGAATAAACTATGCAACTTGGTCCACAGAGTGCCCTGATATTTGCCTCTCTTGGCAGTTGGCATCTCCCAGCACAGGGTCTTGGGTTCTGTGGAGTGGGCCGGCTTATCTGTTTCTGCCCTGGGTTGTGACTTCATGCTTCGGCCTCTTTTTCCTGCTACACATGCTCCTTCACCTGACCATTCTTGCCTCCTTGATGTCTTTAACTGTATGTGGATTAGCCTGCTTTTCTTATAACTCTGTCAGTGAGCTTTCCTCAGACTTCATAGATCCCATCCTTCCGTCCTTTTTATATTTTGTCATATGTTGAATTTTTTTTTCCTGAAAACTCATATACTGAGGCCCTAACCTTACAATATCTTGGAGTGTGACTTTATTTGTAAATGAGGTTGTTGTAGGTGTAATACGCTCCGATGAGATCATGCTGCAGTGTGCCAGGACCCCAGCCCAATGGGAAATGGTATCTTTATAAAAGGGGAAATTTGTTTGGATTCAGGCATGTGCTCAGAAAGAACACCACGTGAAGACTGGAATCACAGTGTCATAACAAGAAAGACAGACTCCTGGAACAGACCCTTCAGGAGAAACCAGTTGGCCAACACCTCAATTTCAGAGTTCTGATCTTTTCAACTACCGGAAAATAAATTGGTTTGTAAGCCACCCAGTTTGTGGTACTTGGTCATGGCAGCCTTAAAAGAAATTCACTTTTCAGAAAATCTTAGATGGACATATATATTATTGTAGGTCACCTCAAATCTTTTTGAAGAAAGCAGAGAATAGATGAATAGAAACAACTGTTTTTTTTTTTTTTTAACAACTAGTTTTTGATTACAGCCAATAGGAATTTTCTAAGTGTGGGCTTTGAAGTCACACAGGGTACACAAGGATCACGTAGCCATTGTAGCTTAGCATGATTCCTGGAACTTAGTTTATGTTCAATGCTTATTAGCGTGTTCTTGGTATATTACTATAATTAATTGTATCCTACATCTTAAAATTGATTTCAATGTTTAATTTAGAGAATTATTTCAATTTTTCTAATGAATTCAAATATTTGAGTAGTTCACCAAATATTTGAGTAACTGTGTCAAGCAAGCGCTGGATTAGATTCTTGGGTACAGGAAAGAAAACTTCAGAAAACTGTGAATAAGGTGTGGGAATTTTTTTCAAAATGATTTGTTCAGACCTCATGGTCATCCTGGCTGTATCATCTAGGTTATGAGGAGGCAAGATAAATTATAATCACTGCTTTTGCACATCCCACAAGAAGGTTTGGTATATTTAGAGATAGAGGGCCATATTAATAATTCCTTACAATAAATATGTTCTGCAATTTCTAGCAATCTCAACCTCACACTATATCATCTATATCTATATCTATATCTATATCTATATCTATATCTATATCTATATCTATATATCATCTCTATCTATCTATCTATCTATCTATCTATCTATCTATCTATCTATCTATCTATCTATCTACATACATGTATATATATCAGCCTTCTCTGTTATACTGTGGTGTTCACCTGTGGAAGAAGTGTCCTTTCCAGGTGACAGCCCAGCTCACTGACAGCAGCCAGGTATCTGGGAAAAACTAGGTAGCCAGGAAAGTGTTCTATGGTGAGTATACTCTTAAGTCTTTGCCATGCAGCTGTGGTGATTTGCATAGGCCTGTGCTATTTACGAGTGCATAGTTGCTGTAAAAGAACCATCTCATTTTCAGACTACAGCTGCCCACACTGGTCTGGCTGCTGCTGGGGTTTTCCAGCCAGGCCTCCGTGCTGCCACATCACAGTTGAGCATCTTCCATGAGTCCCTTGTGGTTCTTCTGCTCACCCAGCTCATTCATTCATTTCATAACTATGTAGCAAGCACCATACCCTAGAAATACCGAGACACATGCACTGTAAATTTCACCCTTGAGAGGCTGCAGGCCTAGACTGGGTTCCTGGCCTTTGGTGTTGATCTCTACTTTTTCTTGTCTTTATTTTCAAACCAGATCCATAGTGGAGACTCAGCCCCCTACATGCTTGTTTTCATCTTTCCACACTCCCTGTCAGTCCTTACAGTGTGACTGCACATAGTCACTGAGCACTCTACACTCCAACTTCTGGCCTAGGAGAGGGCCCTCCAAGGTCATAGCCACTCACATCTGCTCCCTGCCACCCACAAAGGAGGCGTGGGGAGAAGCTTTCCTCCGTTTCACTTATCTTTTGACTACAGTGATGATAATGCTGTGTAGGACCCAGTCCAAACATCTGTGTCTGCAGGTGGTGCCTGTTCTGGGTCTCCTCAGATGTCCCTGCTCTGCTCCATTCTGATGGGACTTCTCTCACTTCCCCCTTTTCTCTGGTTCTGGGACCTTGGGTTCATTCTGCCTTTCTTTCTAGTTCTTCTACCCACTTGATGTCAAGCCATCACAGTCTCCCCCACTTCTGAATCATCCATCTGGCTGCTGTTGTGGTTTGTTTTACTTTTTGATATCTTTTGTGCAATGAACTAGTAAGGTTATTTTTGGTATAATATAATTTGAGTTTTCATGGAGATCATGAATTTTCCCTATTTCCAGAGATAATAAGCAACCCTCTTGTTGAGTCTGATGAGTAGCAAGATTAGATTCACTCCATCCTCATTTTTGTTTTCTTTTGTTAGTTAACTAATATGTTTGGCCTCCCTGGGACTCTTCAGATCTATTTCTTGTTTTGGAAAATTGACCTGAGTGGTCTGAGTTCCATAGGATTCTGGATTTCCTGGTATTTAGCCAATAGAAGTGAAAAATGGGAACTGGATGGTAGGCCAAAGAGAGCAGCCACAGTATTATCCCTTGTCCTTCTGTGTCCTGGACGGAAGACTCCATGTGGAAGACTCTTTGTGGCTCCAAGCTCCACAGAGTGGCCTGGCTTCTGGGTACACCATCAACTCCTTTTACCATGTACTTTAGGGTTGAGCACCCACTTCTGCTATTCTCTGGGTTGTCTTGCTGTCAACTCACAGTTACTTAGCTTTTTGTCTCCTAAAAATTGAGAGTACAGAGCTGGGCATGGTGACGCAGGCCTGTAATCCTAGCACTTGGGAGGCTGAGGCAGGAGGATTGTTGTGAGTTCGAGACCAGCCTGAGCTACAAAGTGAGCTATGGCCAGCCTGAGCTGCATAGTGAGACCCTGTCTCTAAAAGACAAAAAAAAAAAAATTGAGAATACTCATTGTGTCAGTCAGGGTTGTACTAAAGGAACAGATATAATACAAGATATACAAATGTATAAGAAAATGTAAGGTTGGGTTACGATGGTCAGCTTCAGAACTGGGAGGGGCAGTGTGCAGAGGGACTCTGTACACTAGAGACTGGAGGGTTCAGTCCAAGGTCTTGAGCTCACTGCAGTGTTCCCTAAAAGTCTTTATCAGGAGCCTGATGGGACTGTGACAGAGGCTGATGAGTCTGCACCTGAAGGCTGAAAGATCCAAGGCAGAAGCTGAAGAGGCCAGGAGATGATGTCCAAGCTGACAAGGAAGACCAGAGCTCCTCCAAAGAAAAGGAATTCTCCATCCTTCCTCATTCCTTTGTGTGTGTGTTTGGGTGGGGTGCTGGCTCTGTCTGCCCTGGGGGCAGGGCTGGCACAACGTGTGGTGCTGGGGAGCCAACTGCGGTCCCTGAGCTTTGCTTAAGCTTGCCTAACCAGGGTCTTTAGACCGCTGAGCTATCTCAGTGGCCCTAAACTCCTGTGGAATTGCTGAGCTGATTTAAACTTCTAAACTTCTTAAGTTGACACAGTCCACTACACTCAGTAATTTCATTTCCTGCTTGGACTATGGCTGATATTATTATCCCTTCTTCATTCATTCCTTCCATTTCTGAAGTAGTTATTACTAATGTTTCATAGTAACTTACTATAAAACCTAGCAGTTTAAAATGAGAAACACCTATTTTAACAGATTTTACAAGTAAGAAATCTGGGCATGGCTTAGCTGGGCTTCTCTGAATGAAAGTATGTCACAAAGTTGCAGTCAAATTATTAGCTAGGGTTCCAGTCTTGTCCAAAGATTTGCCTTGTAAGGGGGTCTGTTTCCAAGACCATTTGTTTGGAATCTTTGGTTCTTTGCTATGTGGGCCTCTCTCCAGGCTGCTCCCATGACATAGTAGCTAGTTTTTACCAAGGTAAGTGATGAGAGAGGAAGAGAGGGAAGGAGGGAGAAAGAGAGAAGAGGAGGAAGAGGAGGAGGAAGAGGAGGGGAGGAGAAGGGAAGGGAAGGGAAGAAAAGGGAAGGGAAAAGATAAGATCTAGGACAGATATCACAGTTGTTTTTTATAACCTAATCTTCGATGTGGCATTCCATCATGTCTCTTGTATTCTGTCTATTAGAAGTAATTTGATAATAAGTCTATCCCCAGCAAGGAGAGATTAATTACACAAGGTGTGAATATCAGGAGGTGACCATTGAAGGCCATCTCAGAGATGGCCTGTCTTTACTCCCTTTTTCTCTCTCCCTTTCTCCTTCCCTTAGTCTCTCCTTCCTTCCCCTCTTCCTTCTCTCCTTCTTTCCACCTTTCTGGAAATTTTAGAAATTACAGGATTTATTTTTAAATCTCAGATTTCACAAGGCCAATTCCTACTCTTTGAATTTTGCCTACTTCTTTGTCTCCTTTAACACCATCAGCAAGTTATAAATTAACTAGGTGTCTATGGGCTGACCTGGAAACTACCATTTATAGTACTGCGTCTATGGGAACCCAGACTTGGAATTCTATATTCTAAATATACAAGGGAATATTTTGGACCAAATCCATTTGTAAATGGCCTGTTTGCTGGAATAACAAGAATCACAAGTCTGTTTGTGAAAGAACTGTTGGTCATTAAAATCAGAGAGCTTGCCATGCTCTTCCTGGTTGGTTTCATTTCACCTGAGACTGACACTAAAGGAAGTCTTTTGTTCCTATGCAGACCCAGGTTTTCTAGTGCACTCATCTATTGGAGATGAACTGGAGAGTGAAAATTAAAAAAAAAAAAAAGAGTAATATTATTCCTCAAGGGACCCATCTTTTTTGGAGATGGTACTTAATCCTTTTTTAAAAATGCCAGAAATTGTTGATGTCATCAGTAGGAGACTTAGCTTATGGACCCTCCCCTCACCATGATAGAAGTCATTTCTGTAAAATGCCACCTCCTTTCTAATATTAATTTTTAGGGTGCTACACTGCAAAGATTACATAGACCATCTTAGCTGTAAGATTTGGTATCCTATTTTCTTCTGAGGATTGATTAATGCTCCATCACACAGCAATTTCTACGTCAGTCTTTGAAAAGAAGTAAAGTAATATAATGAAGAGGAAAGAGTAGCTTGTAATTGTTGACAGGCACCTTTTCAGACTCTGGAAATCATTCATATCGTATTTGCCATAAATGTGGATATGGATGCCTGCCCACTCAAGTCACCTACAGGAGCAAACATAGTCACTATGAGACATGTATTTAGAAAGTACAAGAATATACCAATTTTAAAAATTAATTTTAAAGGTTATAATCAAACACTTATCTGCTCTCCCTCTCATTTTACTAAAAAATCACTTCTTAAGCAGCTGTCTCAGTGATTAGAGCTTGGGCAGTCACTAAATTCATTGTGCTATGTAGGTTGAGACAGACCAAGGGGAGGGGAGAGAGTGCTGCCCAGGGCTTTATTGAAAGGAATTACATTGCTTGAAAAGTGATCCAAAAACCAACATGCCAAGGCAATTCATAACGATCAGAGCGAGAATCTTGTGGTAATTTTGCATATGTGACTTTCATACTAAATTTTCATCCCTTCTGCACATTTGCACCATATGTTTGCCCCAGAGCACTGCGGGCTTACAATTAGAACATGCTCAGAAACAACCTGTGACATTTTCACATTCACAACCAAAGAGTACCAATATCTCTCCTAGAATGTATCCACAAGTGCTGTCCATTTACTTTAGTGCCATTTCCTGTTCTGTTGCCATTTCACTTGAATAGGTTGAAAGGTGCCCCTAAGGTGATCTTCATGGGTCCCCAGAAAGCAAAGAGAGCCAACGTAAGGACAGAGGCCAATTGTTGTAAAAGGTCAGAGCTGCTTTCATCAACTGACACATGAACTGGGCAAAAAGGTACCGTATCAGTGAGAACACACACACACACACACACACACACGCACATGCACACACACAGGCACACAGAGTAGGCAACATCAAGCACATGTACCCTCTGTTCCACATCCTGTGCAGTTTTGCAGGCAGCCTTGCTGCTGGGGAGGGAGTGATAGAGCAGTTATTTGCTTTGGCTAGAGCAAACTTTCTTTCTTTTTTTCTTTCTTTCTTTCTTTCTTTCTTTCTTTCTTTCTTTCTTTCTTTCTTTCTTTTTTTGGTAACAGAATGGAAATAGGTAGAACGAGAAGGCATCTGGCCCTTATTGAAGGGAAACTAAGCTGGTGACTAAAATTTAGGGCTGGGTTCCTATAAGCTAATTTATCTTGATGGAACTGTTACTCCTGAAGGGCTAGACAGGTCCAAGTCAACTGCAAGTACTGTAGGTACAGGACTCGAGTGATAAAATTACCTATGAAAAAGGGCTTTGCAGCTGCTGACTGTTGCTGAGGGTCTTCTAGGCTCAAGCTGTTGCTACACGGCACATCATCAGAGTCATCCTGCTTCCTATTCAGATCTCAGCAGGGTCTATGAGTGGATAACTGATCGACCTCATTTGATCATACTGACCCTTACGTGACAAAAGAGGCTTAACTCAAGATCTTTGGAAGGACTGGTTGTTCAGGTTTTTACCCCCCCCCTTACCTTAACAGATGTCAATGAAGTGAAGTTTCTAGAAGCCAATAAATTGGAGCCAAGTTACAGACATAATTTAAAACATTTGTAAAATAAGCAGACTATCCTTATATATTTATATAGGCAGCCTCCTAGACACTGGAGTTTGAAGCTAAAAATGATACATATGTGAGGATTTAGAGATTTTAATCTAGTTTGTTATTCTTTTGGTGACTTTAATTTTCTACCATTAAAAATGAATGCATGTGTTTTTTAACTAACAGCATGCACCCTTCACAGTGTGACACACTCTTTTGCAAGAAAAGTGTTTATTATTAATGATTAACTAAGTTAGGCACATTCCCTACGCTCTGTGTAGCCCTGCTCCACACCAGACAGTAGCTGTATGACCTTGCCCAGATCACTTAATCTTTCTTAACTTCAATTTCCTGCTCTACAACATAAGAGGATTAACATAGATCAGAGAGTCTCAAACTATAGGCCTCCACCCATTAGCAATTCATGAACCTGATTCAATGAGTTAGCATTAAAGATAATAAAAAAGAATAAGAAATTTAGAGTGCATTCCATGTCTTATTGTATCCAAAGCTTTCCTCTCAGTTAAATCTGTGCTTCTATAACTATGTGTAGATATGAGTGCCATGTTCTCCCACTAGAGAGTTGCCTCACTTACTCTTCTCTCTTGGCTGTGACAAATACCTGACATGCAAAATGAAGGAAAGGTTTATTTAGCTCACAGTTCCTGGAGGTTTCAGTCCACACTCAGCTGGCTCCATGGTAGAGCAGCACATGGCAGAGAGCAACCTTTCATGGAGGTGGCAAAGAGCAAGAGAGCAAAAGGGAGGAGCAGCAACAATGGGACAGAGAGCAAGGCTGTCTCCCTTCTGTTGCATTCAGGCTGTCTGTCCCAGGCCGGGTGTAGCACTCAGACCCATAATCCGAGGAGCATTTACATACATAATAGCGGCAGCAGTCACACCTATAATCCCAGCAGCACTCACACCAATAATCCCAGTGGGTCATGAGTTAATCACAAACTCTAAAAGTTTGCCCCATGACTGCTTGAGGCTTTGGGGTACAATTTGACACAAACCGCAACAAGAGTGAAGTTAAAACAGTTTGAATGCTGTGCCGGTCCTGCCCCTGGGGTGTGCTGAGATGGCAATTGAGACTGGGTGTGATGGTGCATGCCTGTAATCCCAGCACTTGGGAGGCTGTAAACAGGAGAACTGCTAGGAGTCCGATCTAGTAATGAGACATTGAACACCCTGTAAACTCTTCCCTAAAATAAAGGGAAAAAAATAGTTTGATAATACTGCAGTAGACTACATCAGGGGTCCTTCTATATTGAAAATCCAAGACTCTCCAAAACAACACTCCTAGCTGTCCATGTCAGTACATGTTACCGACATGCGAGAATGTGGCTGAAAAATGAGGACTGGAGAACCTGTGGGGCCCCGTCTCATCAGGAGGAGCTGTCAGCCGCTGAGGAGAATACTCTCAAGACAGAGAGGGTGTGCTCCACTGCCTTGCAGGCTGAGGCTGGGACGAAGGGCCCCCATGATCCCAGACTGTCGGAGGATGTGGCTGGGGTCCCGAAGCAGCTGCCTCTCACCCCCTTCTCGCACCTCCCTTGCTTCCCTCCTCTGCCACTGTCTCCCTCCAAGAGGGGGGATATGTGGGAGGATTGCTTGCTGGAGTAGTCTGGGGCACAAGAAAAAAACACCACTACATTTTTGCTCTTGTTCTCCTGGAAATCCCAAATATAAGGTCATCTCTAAAAATGTCTATAATCGCTGCATGGATGACAGGCTGCAGAGGTCGCATTTGAGGATCAAGTGCTTTGTCTCCGTAAAGTCTTTTTGATACAAAATGTTGACCTGGCTCCACTCATTTTGGAAAGGATTTTTTCTTAAAGGAAAACCCTAAAATTTTTAAACAAGATATGTCTTGCAATAGAACTAAGCAACACAATTCCTGGGCACCAAATCCTGCTCTTATTTTATGGTGAAAATAAGCAACTGGGATGTGAAAAGACAAACTTCCTCCCTCGTTGTTGTTGTTTTCTTCCGAATTGTATAAAATAAGTAGTTAATGTGATCCCCTCTTTCTCTGACTCACCCACAGAAAGGGATGTCTTTTCTTAGTTTACTCTGAAATGTCATATGGGGCAGCACTGGTACTGGGGGTAAATTATTGATTTCTAAAACTCTGGGGTGGGGTTCCAGGGAGATTTGCTGCAAGTGGTACAGGAGAAAAGAAGTGAAGGATGTCTGATAAGGCAGACAGTTGGATTTACAGGCATAAGGAGCAAGCACCGGAACACTTGGTGCTCTACAGCAAGCAAAAAGGTTTCCACCACTGGTGGAGTTGATGTCACTGACTCTTGCAATCAAAATTCCATCCACAAGCAGAAGCAAGCTTGAGGACCAGTACCAACTCCAGCAATGTGACTCAAATTTGGTAAACCAGACTTACTCCAGAGCACAGCTAACTGTTCTGTAGGCTCGCAAATCTGAACTGAGCTACACTGAAAATGCACCCCTCATCTTTACGTTGAACAAGACACTGCCTGATTCTGAGTAAATCAAACCCTTTATAAGAGGCATCCACAATATATGGAGAAATAAAAGAGCAAAGAGTGAATCATTCCAGAAGACTACATTAAGGTATAACTCATTCTTCTCCTTTTTCCTCTTCTAGAATTGTTTTAGGAAGACTTTCTACAAGTTCAGAATCTTTTAGCAAGTATCAGCAGGCACAGGAGCTTGGGGTTCAATCCCTGGGCCTGCTGTGCCGGCCCCGCTGATGGGACAAGCTGAGACGCAATTGAGACTGGGCGTTGTGGTGCATGCCTGTAATCCCAGCTCTTGAGAGGCTGTAAACAGCTGGATTACTATGAGTCCAATCTAGTACACCCTGTAAACCCTTCTCTAAAATATAAAAAAAGTTATTATCAGCAAAGGGAAAACCCCAAAACACCTCACTGAAGAGGGACCACCTGCTCAGGGCTCCCTTTTTGTCCCTCTCTCAGACAGGAACTTTCTTTCCCTCAATAAATGTACTCTGCTCATAAAAAAAAAAAAAAATAGGTATCATAGGATTCTGCAGTTGCTATTTAATAAAGAACACTGCTTTAAAAACCATGCTATTTATACAGACCCTTTATGAAGGCGGCTTTTCTCCAGAAAGACAGTCAGACTACTTTAAGAGGTCTATTGAGCTGATGATGGTTGAGGTGGGGAGAAAAGAAAAGAAATTGAGTTTGATGTTGTAACTCTGTATTTTATATGCTTTAAATAAGAAGATCCACTTCCTTGGCTAACAGATGATTGTTTCTTTTCAAAAGCCCCACAGAGAACATATATCTGAAAGTAAAAGTAGATTTTTTTTCTTTCTGCTCTGAAGGGCAAGGTCAGAATGTCCTTGACAGTTTTAACACCCAGGGTAGTTCTATAACTCTTTACAGTTCTATAACTTTTACATTCTCCCATAAAATAGTTTTAGGAAAGCTGTTTCATTTAAGGCTTTATTTTGATCTTTCAGCCTTAGCACATTTATCCATTCAACAAATCTTTTTTTTTTTTTTTTAAACTATTTTCTTTTTTCCTTTTTGTGCTACCAGGAATTGAACTCAGAACCTCATGTTTGCCAGGCAGGTGTTGTGCCACTGAGCTACATCCCCTGCCCAACAAGTCTTTAGAGAAAGCCTGCTATGTGTGTGTGTGTGAGCTTGAGGACCACAGGGGAAGAAACACTGAGTGATCGCATCCCAGGGGAGAGGGTGGAAGTGGGGTCCTGGGGGTGGGAAGCTCTGAGGGCTCTCTGGGCAAGTCCTGGTATTTCATTACAGTTTCAGACAGGGTTCCCAAAGTGGGGCATATATCATTTTATTGTTAAAGAAGAACAAAACGGTACATTTCAAAAGAAGAGAAACAAGGTTGGGGGGTTTGTTCTCCTATAAAGGGGAGGGAAATGGGTACTTATCTAGATTTCTTAGACCTGAAGGAGATTGGAAAAGAAAATGAGACAGCAGGTTGCTGAAAATCAGGAACGAGGATTCCAAAAGCTTCATAGCTGACCTTTCCTTATAAAGATCTGTGTTCCATGGCTTTTTTAAGGGTCCATGTGGCTTTGATGTTTCCTGGGAAAGGAGGTGCCGGAGCAACACCCTCTCACTTGTTAGAACTGGAGGAGCAGCCAGGAATGAGACCAACTAACTGTGGTGCTGCTGGGGTGCTGGGCAGGGCTCACGG
This sequence comes from Ctenomys sociabilis, assembly GCA_004027165.1. Classification (NCBI taxonomy): domain Eukaryota; kingdom Metazoa; phylum Chordata; class Mammalia; order Rodentia; family Ctenomyidae; genus Ctenomys; species Ctenomys sociabilis. Next base: position 17,929 of record PVKA01003172.1, read on the forward strand.
TATTTCGTAGGGTTGCCAATAACTATTAATAAGGCCTGGCAGGCATCCAGCTTGAGAAACAGAGCCTCTCTCTCCTTATACAGAAAACTTTCAAAATCAGAACAAGACCTGGGGGAAAGAAGAACAATCCCACCAGAAGTGCACTGTTATTTCCATGGCATCCCACATTGAAGGATTTAAAATTGGGCCGCAGAGTTTGCATGGGTGGCTCCTCGGAGGTGGGCAGAATGCGAGCTCAGTCTTCCAATGGCGCTCAGAAGGGGACTTGTACGTCTTTAGTAGAGCATTGTAATAAACTATGCTAGACAATTTTATAATTTTATAAGATCAATACCTCAGGGGTAAAATGAGCACTGATTATGAAGTTAAAAGGTTAGAAGCTAGAATTTTTCTGACTTCTGTGTTAGGGAGTTAAACAGCTTAAGATTTGCAACAGAGTTTCCCAATGATTTATAAATGAAAGGTACATCTAATGCCATTTGATCAATATTTTTTCATGGAAGTAGAAAGTTTTGCATGTCAGTTTGGTCTTGCCTCCAGACAAGAGAGCACTAAAGCATCTCACATGTGCAAGTTGCACATCTCTAGCCCTCTTCCTCCCCTTTCTCTAGCTAGGAACCATGACTTCTAGCAAACATGTACTTTAAAACACTCTATTTTGAAGAGAACTTATAGGAAAAATCTTTTTTGCAGAAGTAGGTCTCTTTTAGTAGAGTCAGCAAACAAGCCTATGCTGCTTCAGAAATGAGCTGTCTTTTATAATCTCTTGTTCAATTACACTAAAGAAACACACTGAATACAACAGAGTTACAGAGTGGGATTGTGATTGGAGCTGCAGTCCATCCTGCATGTTCGTTCTCCTTGGTTGTGACTTTTTGTGTTTGTGATGTGTGTTGTGTCCTTCTGCTGGAAGTTTGGGGGTGGCTGTCCAACCTGGCCTTGGCATCAGCTGCCTAGGTCACCAGTACCCTCTTTGTTTGTTCCATGCAAGCAATGACTGGTCATGGGGGCCTGGCTTCGACTCTTGACCCTGTGTGGAGCCAGCTGTGAGCTCAGTGAGAGATATCACATAATCATAGGTGACAATGTGGATAGGTCTCTTGTATTAAAAGGGACAGTGCTTCTCTTCCTTTAAATGATAGCATCATCTCTAGGATGACATCTGTCCAACTTAGAAAATTTCATCACTTCTTATTTGAGAAAGGCTAAAAATAATCATTTCTCACCTATTGAGAAAGTACCCTCTGTGAGCCATTATTCTGATGTCAACCAGTGGCTGTGGTTTATGGAACTTTGTTTCTCTTATAGAGGTTCTAATTTGTACTTTAGTGTCTTTGACAAAAACCTACTTCAATTTCAACATTAGTCTATCTCTAAAGCATGACTAGAATGCAATTTTTAAAGCAAGTAGAAACAATAGCAAATTGTCATTTTATTTTTCAGGTGAAAAGGGGCCAATTACCAGCAATTTGGTATGGTTCATTATAACATAGTATATCCATTCATTCAGCAAAGATTCAAGTGCCCAAAGTGTTAGGCCAATTGTCATTGGAGAGAAAAAATTAGAACAGCACTGTTGTTTGATGGCCAAGTGCCTCGATTTACTTACCTGGAACAGTGACAATATAGTGCAAGCTCAGGGGACTGTTTCATATTCTGGATGCTGTATGTTTCTCATAGCCTCATGTGTTAATGGCTTGGCTCCCAGGGTGGCACTACTGAAACGCAGTGGGACTTTTAGGAATGGGATCTAGCAGAAGGTCCTCAGATCCCTGGAGGTATGACCTCAAAGGGAATTGTGGGGCCCTGGCTTCTCCCTTCTGCTTTCCTGGTCCCCAGCCATAAGGTGAGTGGTTTGCTCCATACCCTTTCTGCCACTGCCATCTGGCATACTCCTCCCCACCAGAGACCCGAAACAGTGGCTCTACACCATCATAAACTGAAGCCTCTATAACCTTGTGCCCCAGGAAAAATTTTCTTTTTATAAATTAATTTCCTCAGTTTGTTGTAATGATCAAACACTGACAAATACCCCTGGGTGCTAACTAATTCATTTCCTGTAAGCCCTCAAGTCTTAATGATCTTTGCAGGCTCCAGGGAAGGACCTCTCTGTCCCTAGGGCTTCCTCCAGAGTCCCTGGGAATAACTTCTTCCTCTCACCTGCCACCCTCAGTGCATCTAACCTTCCCAGCACTCTTTATGTTGTCCTTAAGCAGTTGTGTCTTATCTCCTTTACTAATCTATGAAGGTTTGGACCAAGTAGTGCAAGATTGCCATGTGATTCTGACATCAGCTATTGCTGATTCCAGAGGTTAAGGACAGTCTTCAACAAAGCCACCTGATTCAGCTCTAAGCCATCATTGGTCCTTCCACTGTGACCAATCCACATCTGGTTCCTAAACTCAGGCATGGCCAATATTGCTCTCCACCCAGATGTTCTTGCTGTGAGGAACCCAGGGCAAAAAATAGGACAAATTATTTGCTGTGGGAAGAAACCATGTCTGATTTATTTTTTATTCCCCTCCAGTGCAAAACATAATGTTTTACACCCAATTGCCACTACTATTTATTAATCAGTGGCAAGTGTCAGCTTTAGAAAGATAATAGCAGCAATACTAGTTAAGACTTGTAATAGAACTAATGTTATTTCTTTTCTTTTTTCTTTTTCTTTTTGTTTTATTGAAGTACAAATATCAATGAGACTGTTTTACGATACCTTGACAAGATGGGTTTGATAAATTAATACATTGCAAACTGTTTTCATAATGTTTTGGTATCATAGAAGGTGCATACATGATATTATACTTACAGACATTATTATAGCATATGTCTCTTATCAACAAATTAAGAGAGTGTAGCTGTTTGCGTATCTTATTTTTTATACCTGAGCTAGATCAGATTCAATAATTAATACTTTCTACCTTGTTATTTTCCTAGTGGTTGTCCATAGTACTAAAAGCTGATATAATATCCTGTCCAACCACCATTAGTGCAAATCTTGCCTATTTCTTTGACTTGTTCTGTTGATCATGAGCTTGAAGAAATAAATGGAAACCTTAAAAAGTTGAATTGCTCTTTAAATTATTTGTCCCCTTCTCTCACCATAAAGTCCTGCATAATGTCCCATATAATTGTTCAACATATGCCCAAGAAAGCCCTCCACTGGGAAGTTAAACGCAGTCCCTGTACAAAGAATTCAGACTCTCTTATGTATTTAATTGATTAAAACAAAAAGTTTACAGCAATGCCATAATAGGATCAACATAGTCACTGGCAATACTTTCAGGGGCATAGCATGTATGTCTTATGATACAGAGGATTTGCTTCAAAACAACACAAAGTAATGCAGAGAGAATACTGGGAGAGGTACAAGTGAAGTGTGCACAGTCATGAGGTGATAACTAAGATTGGTGATGGGTGATGGAAATTTTTACATTGTAAATTAATTCTTATCACTGTTTGATAGAACATGGTTATGCTATATTATTTTTCATTTTGGCTTTTGGCAACTTTTAATGATAAAAGTTGCAAACAAATGTATCTTCCCTGAAACTAAAGACCTCATAGCAAGTGGCTTGTAATAGACTGGAGGTCATTGTACTTTGAGTAGTGAATCTTAAAAAGGGATACAACACCCAAATATGTGAGCATTTGCATGCCCAACCCCCACAATGGTGATGTTAGGGCGCTACCCACTGGTGCACACTGCTACTCCCCAAGCCCATCTTTCCACATATGTATCTTACAATGTTGTTACATGGACACCTATGAGCCTAAGTGCCAGGTTAGATTTAAGAAGTACAACATTATAGCGCATCGTTCTTTGTGTTCCCTTCTTACCCCTTTTCCTCTACCTCTCATTAGTATCCACCATCCTACATTTTCTCTTTTCTCCTTTTCTGCTTTTGACCACTTTGTGAATCCATGAAAAATGTTAGCTTTGTGTTTGAGTTTTATAGAAATCGCATCACAGCATCTGTTGTCTCTGTGTATTTGTTTTTTTCTCAACATTATGTTTCTATGCTTTATTCATAACCTTTCACTGCTGTATATCAATCCACTGTGAGAGAAGAGGCCAATTGCTATTAATTTACATCATTTGCATCTGCTTATGTTATCAGATTTGTGAGGTTTTTTTTTTTTTTTGGTCAACCAACTTGGTCTAAAATATTTCATTGTATCTTAAATTGCATTTGCTTGTTGCTAATGAGATTTAACACTTTTTTTGTGCTTATCTGCCATTTTTTTCTTTTCTTTTCTTTTCTTTTTTTCTTTTTATTGAGAAACAAATACCAGTGAGATAGTTTCAAAGCTGATTAACATTTTTTATTCTTCTGTGAGATGTTTATTAAGCTCTTTTACATTTTACTTTTTCCTATAGGGTTCATTTCTTACTAACCTCTGGGATTTTTCTTTATATGTAAGAAGTGTTATTAGCCATTCATTGATTTGTTGATATTTAAAATTTGATATGTGTGATATTTAGAACGGGAAAGATCTTTCAAAACATGCAGCTCACATTTCTCATGTTACCTATGAAGGACGCAGGAGGCAGCTGGCCTAATATCACAGCGTGTGTGTGTGTGTGTGTGTGTGCACGCATGAGCAGTTATGCTGATACCTGGCCCTTAACCTCAAATTAAATTAATTTCCTATTATACTTCTTTTATTGGTTTGTCCATTTTTTTTTAAAGGAGGAAAGGTTCATTTGGCTCACAGTTTGTGAAGGTTTCAGCTCAGAGTCGGCTGGCTGCAGCATGGTGTGGTATGGTAGAGCGGCACTGCAGCAGAGAAATAGCTCATGGCGGGCAGCAAGCAGCAAACAAGGGTTTGTCCTTTTTGTTTAAAAATTTAAAAGTACCCAAGGAATGCATGTCCATGGTAGAAAAAGGGTAAAAATATTTGCAAAATGAAGAAAATAAAAATCATCATTAATTCCACCTCCCAGATGCAACAATTGCCTAAGTTCTATATTTCCTTTCCAGATAGTAACTATAACAGATTATGAAATGCTTATTATGTGCTCATTAGTATGGAGTAATCAGTATATGCAAGGCATAGTGTTTTTTTTTTTTTTTTTTTTTAATAGGGTCTCAGTGTAATTCAGGCTGGTTTTCAGCTCACTATGTAGCCCAGGCTGACCTTTAACTTGCTGTGATCCTCCTGCCTCAGCCTCCCTAGTGCTGGGATTATAGGCACAATTCTAAATCTTTTATGTATTGATTCTTTTGAATCTTCCCCACAATTCTGTGATGTAGATTGTCACTATTATCCTAAATGTGCCCAGCAGAATAATAGCTTCCTAAAGTTGTCCACTCCCTAATCCAGGAACTAGTGAGTATGTATATTATACTACATAATAGCACAAGGAGAATCAAGGTAGCAGAAGAAATTAAGGTTGCTAGTTAGCTAGTGTTGAAAGAAAGAGAGAATACTGGGCTGCCCAGTTGGGACCACTGTAATTGCAATGGTTCTTAAATGTGGGCGAGGAAGGCAGAAGAGTCAGTATCTGAGCGGTGCCATGTAAGAAAGCCTCACTACTGTGGAAGGGGGCCATGCGCCAAGAAATGCAGGCAGTCTCTAGAAACTGAAAAGCAAATGAAAGGTTAGACCCTAAAGCTTTCAGAAGGGGAAAGAACACTGCCATTCCTTGCCATTGGCCCAGCGATGGTGAACCAATGATGACTAACATCTCAAGATGGCAAATGACCCTGGATTAACTATGTGGACCTTTTGTCATCAAAAAACTATTTTTATGAAGGAAGTAGGAGGATGAGAGTTAAAGAGACAATCTGAAGACAAAAGCAGAGGTTGGCATGCTGTGCTCTGGGGCTGAATGTGAGTTGCCTTTAGACAAGGTGAGGATACAGACGGTTCTTTTGACTTTTGGAAGTAGTATGGTGTGATCTTGATTTGGGACCAGAAAAACCCATTTTGGATTTGTGATTACCAGAACACAGGACAATAAGTTTGTGTTGTTCTAAGCTAGTAAGTTTGTGCTTGTTTGTTTCAACAGCAACAAAAATGAATATGCCTGGGCTGGGGAGATAGCTCAGCAGCATGAGCATCTGCCTGGCAAGCACAAGGCCCTAAGTTTGATCCCTGGTACTGAAAAACATCCAAACCCACCTAGTTAATAACTAATGGAAGCCATGTGACTGCTACTGATAGGGATAGGATCTGAACCCAGTCCATCTGGCTTCAGAGTCCATATTCTTCACCACAATGAGGTATGTGCAGCTCACTGTAGATTTCAGTAGTACACACATTTCAATACATGCAAATCTTCCATATTATTTTCACAGTATCACCATAAAAGTAGTTGTGTCCCATGGATCAAACATATAATTACTCTGTGTTATCAGTGTATTCTATTATTGGATATTTAGATTGTTTCTAATTATTGAAAACTAGTGGTAATAAACAGCTTTCTAGTGATATTATTTCTTTAGTAAAATCTCTTAGAAATGGTAGGTCAAAACTATGTTCTAGAAAATTCTGTCTCCCCCCAAAGGTCAGAAGACAACGCGATTTAAAACAAAACATATAGCCGGGCGTGGTGGTGCAGGCCTGTAATCCCAGCACTTGGGAGGCTGAGGCAGGAGGATCGTTGTAAGTTCAAGACCAGCCTGAGCTACAAAGTGAGCTTAAGGTCAGCCTGAACTGCATAGTGAGACCCTGTCTCAAAAAGACAAAAAAAAAATATATATGACTGAAGTAGGACTGACTGGATCTGCCTTGTGCTACAGTGACATTTTCATACTAATCTATTTTTCTTACCTTTGCTACACACGACATAAACATGTCTTTTGGGTTTAGTGGAAGCACTATTTGCTCTGTAGAATCCTATCTGTTAGAGTAAGAGGTTATGGGAAGTCACTTAGTAGAAGCCTTTAGGGTAGAGGTCAAGTCCATAGGCCAAGAGAGGAAGCAGACACCTGGCTCACCTCATGGGACGCTTCCCTGAAAAGACTCCCACGCCTGACCCTAACCGGGCCATCATTCCTCATCTGCCAAACGTCACAACGACAGCTCCCAGGTTGATACAATTATTGATTTTTTTTTTTCAAATCTGTTGCAAGAAATTTGTTGTTCTTTGAATCAGAAGAAAATTGTGGGGCTATAGGATAAGGACCTTCCACATACTACTAAAAGATAAAAAACTCAGCCTTTCCTAGAGAGCCCATTGTCACTTTCTCATTTGGAAACTTGGTAGGACTGACAACAGACAATAGCTCCTCCCCTTCCCTCTACTGTATGTCAAGATTCTTGGACAGGATCATCAGCATCTTCCGTCATCACTATTGTGCCTTTCTAACTGGGTTTGCACAATACCCAGTGGCAGTTCGGTTTACTCATCCTGGTATCTGATGTACACAACAGTATACAAACCCCTTCCATCTTTGAAGCAAACAATGCGATAGGAAAGCACACTGCCATTTTCTGACTGACCTCAATCTCCGAGGGTGGACCCCGCACGTTACATCAGCAGGCCGGATCCATTACACTGCCCTGCGCTGTGCTTGAGCTACTGAAATATTGATTTTTACAGAGTCGGCGCACACACACTGAAAAATCAATATTCCAGTGCACACAACAGAACGGGCGGCAGAGCTGGACTGACACCGAGGCCCAGCTAGCCCTGCCGGCAGGCCTGGGCTGAGCAGGGGGTGGGGGGCTGGAGGAGACTGTGCAAGAGAGGCCCCTGCCAGCCGGGAGGGGGTCAGATAAACAAGCCAGTGTGCAGAGGGAAGAGAAAAGAGTGGAGAGAAAAATCCTTGAGGATAAAACAGTTGGAAGGAGCAATGGTTTATTTTCCCGTGGGGGGAAATGGGGAGAAGGAAAGAGTAAATTAAGAAGAGAGGATGGGAAGAATTTTCCAGGTAAGAATCTTCCCATGAAACCGTATCTTTTGTTTTTCTGTATCATTCGGCCAAATTTAAGATGGAAAATTTATAAAGATGATACAGATACTTTTATTACACAAAGGGGGAAAACCTAGGTCAGTTCTGAGGAATCTTTATATCTTTAAAAATGCGGCCCTTTTCTCTTACTTTGGTGACTCGACGCGGGCAGATCTGACAATAATCATCAGAGTCGGCGCGGTGGGCTCCACCTTCGCAACGCTATCACTTTCTTTTCCTCGGGGAGAGGGCGGCAGGGAAGGCATCCCGGTCATGTGGCCGCTCATCGATTCCCTTTCTTTCTGCAAAAGCGCCTTCTTTGGTGTGCTGGGGAATCACGTTCAGAATTGATTGTTTTTCCGTGCCCCGTGACTTCTTAGGGGATTCAGAGCTCCCGCGGTCACACCTCTTTCCGGATGTGGGGAGAAGGGATCCCTAGGCTCCACTCTCAGCTGCTGGGTACCCGGCAGAGGTCAGAGTGGAGACTGAGAGCCCTTTCGGGTAGTCCTTGGACACGTTTTTGTAAAAATCAGAATTGGCAATTTTGCTACTTTTAGTCAGCCTCTTTGGCCTCTTTTTATTTGGGGATCGGTGGCAGGCAGTTAGTTAACCAAAAGGGATGAGTTCTTAACTTCGATGAATTTTTGATCTTGCTTTGTCCTAGAATTCTCTTACCAGGAATCCCGCTATTAGTTTTTTTGAACTCCCGGCCTGCGGGAGGGAACTGCCCTCCGGTGGCTTTCATTTTGTACTCTGCCCACCAGGCAGCGTCGCAGCAGCTTGTTCCTTAGCCTAGGAGAGACCCCGGCCCAGGCTGGGCTCTGGCCGGGGCTCCGGGAGGAGCGGGCATTCGGCGACACCTTGCAAAACACGGGCTCTGCGGCCCAAGTGGGGCTGGCTGAGGACAGCGTGCAGCCAGACAGTCGCGGCAGGCCAAGCAGGGCGCGGTGGTAGGAGCGGGTGGGGGCGGGGGCAGGACGCGGGGCCAGGTGGCCACCTGAGCGCCCCGCCCCCGCCCCGCCCCGCCCCGCCCCCGGCCGCCCGCGCCCCCGCCCCGGCCCCCCGCACGACCGATTTGCATAAAGAGGCGGCTCCGGGCCCCGCCCGGGGCGCACGTGACCTCGGGGGAGGCGGAGGGAACCTGCTGACTTGACACGAGCCGCTGTGCGGCTCCCCTTGGCGCGGAATAGCGAGAGCTGCCGTGACCTCCGACCCCGCCCGCCGGCAGCCAATAAGAGCGCAGGTCGTCTCCAAACCCAAAATTTCCACGTCGGCAAAAGTCAAGATGGAAGGGAGCGGAGCGGAGCGCGAGGGGGGACCCGGCCCGGGAGTGTTTGGCGGCCGGCGCCAGAGGGGCAGCCTGGGGAGCCCGCGGCGGACGCGACAGGGGCCACCGCAGGCCGAGCGCGACCACCGCCTGCGCCCGGGAGCCTCTGGACGCCCCTCGCTTGGCCGCCGCCGGTGTACCCCGGCCCGAGACGCGGCCCCTGCGCGCCGGCCGGGGCCCTCGGGGTCGTGAGGGACGGGACAGAGGCGGGGTGGCGGCGGGGAACGCGGCGAGGCACTTTTCGGACCTGTTGCGCGGGCGCAACAGCTGTGCGGGTGCGGCGCGTGGGGGAGGGGTTCGCGGGTTGGGTCGGGGGAGGGTGGTCGGCGACGCCGCCGGGGATGGGCTCGGGGAGGGGCGAGGAGCTGGGGCTGTGTGCGCCGAGGACGACTTATGCGAGTGGGTTCCGCAGAAGGCTCTGCTCCGCAAGCGGGGAGAATCCCGAGGAATGAGTGGGTGGAGCGGAGGGGACCCGGCTGCACGGACGCGAGTTCCCGGGCCTGGGCGCAGACTGCGGGGAGATCCGGACTAGAGTAGTGGGAAAGGCTGAAGGAAGGGGAGGCGCTGTCCGGTCTTCAGGGCCTTCCCGGGCCTGTACTCCCCCCTCCTCCAAAGTCTGTTAGGTCCTGCAGTTCGTCCTCGGGTAGACCCCATCTCTACCAACTTTCCAGATTGGGGGGAGGGGTAAAAAGTTGTCACAAGTTAGATGGAGTAAGTTAGCTGTTGCAAAAGTTTCACAGAACTGGCAGGCGGGGTTCGATCAGAAATGGGTTCTCATCTGGGGGTGGGAGGAAGGAGGGGAGATGGGTGATTGCAGCAGTCCGTTTGCTGTGACATTGAGACCAGAATTTGTCATTCCGGGCAGTTAGAACACCTATTCTGTTGGGCGTTCGCTCCTGCTGACTGCCGCAGTAACTTTCCATAATTAATGACCCGCTCCATTATCGGTCGCATCCTGAGCTAAATTGCTTGTAACGAGTTTTCTTTTATTGGCCAGGGATGGGGGTAGCACACCTGCGGGAGGATACTTCTACAGGAGGACATCCTATTTGGTCTTTTGAGGCAAAGTTCTGAGACACTCCGACTCTGAGTATGATAGAAGTCAGTGCACTACAGAACTTTGTCTCTAGAGGCTGTGGTCGCCGCCTCCGCTGCGAGGGCTTCAGATGCTGGGATGGGGTGCATGCCGCTGCGCCTTTCTCTTGGGGGAGGGGCGAAGCCAAAAGTGCCAAGATTGTTGCTCCAGCCAACTTAGTGGGTTAAGCCACCTAAAGAGGACCCCCCCCCCACACACACACACATAGTTTCTTCATCTTATCCTGGAGGACTCGCCAATGCAGAGATTTGGGAAGGGGGTGAGAGGGAGTTTAGAAAAGAAAAGTTTTGGGCTTTTCAAGGTTATTTAAAAAATATTCAAAGGCTTCACTTATTCAGCAAGGAGAGGGGAGCCTCGAGTTTACTAATGGGTGTGTTGGTGTGCAATACATTATAGGAATTTAAACTACCGTTCAGAAGGAACTGTATTTGCTCCAAAGCTCTAGATAATGCTCCTTTTACTTCAGTGACTGGCAAGATAAATGAAAGCCTGCAAAGATTGACTGAGTTTAGTGGTCTACTCTCAATTCTGTGTCTGATTTAGGTTCAGTTCATTTTTATTTTTACAAGTAGCTTTCATTAATGGAAAGGAAACACTTTTTCCAAGATAGCATTTTGACACACTGGTGGGAGGGGGAAGTATTTATCTTTTTGGGCTGTGAGGTACTTTGCAGGGAGAAACTCTTCTGGACTCTGATGGAATGTGGGCTTTGGTTGGCAGTAGACTGCTCTGGGCAGTGGGCAGTGACTGGCACCACATTGTAGTCTGGTTCCATGGATGCTACCCTGTTTTGGTTTTATGGGCTTTTGGAAGGAAAGCTGATCAATCTGAGAAGTTACAAAAACTC
>PVKA01003172.1:29202-113755 GCA_004027165.1 Ctenomys sociabilis
CCACCATTTTATAGTTGAATATGTTCCAACTGGGTTATCATTCATTGAGAGAGGTGACAGTGGAGGAAGGATCCATAGGAAATATTCAGTGGCTTGATGTGAGAGCCTCACGGGAGGACTTCCTGCTTACTTGAAGATTTCCTGCTTACTGGGAGGACTTCCTGCTTCTCATAGGATTTCTGTGGGTTGATCCTCAGGTAATCTCTTTGCCATCAATGGTGGTGGTTATCCATTCTCCTACCTTTCCATCACTGTTTTCATTTCCTCTTTACCCAGTAAGTAGCAGGATTATATTTATGCAATTAAATAAAGTGATTAAATTTAGGTGCTTATTGTATCCATTTGAGATATAAGGTAGGCTTCTTTGCAAAGAGCATTCTTTTTTTTCTTCTGATTTTTGTGTACGAATATGCCTACAAGATATTCTGAAAAGACTGAAAACTCCTAAAAAATCAAAACCAATTCTGTAAAAGAACATATCTGATAGTGGTTGGCTGGAGTGGTTGGCTAGGAGAGTGGTCATCCCTGCAAAGCATTAGGTCAGAACTTCACATCCAAGGAAGGGTAAGGTTTGAAATCTTGACATGATTCTGTCTGGTTTGACTTCATGATTAAATCATTTGCTCAGAAACTTTTTGCCTTTCTCTCCTGCCTGTGGCTAAAGTGGGTTAAAGGACTAATCAGACAGGATGGTTGTGGTTAATGTTGCCAAGGATGTCAGGAGTAGGAGCTGGGGAAACCAGCAGTCTGTTTTTTTTCTTTTTTCTTTTTTTTTTTTTTTCTTTCCCCAGACTATCCCATAGACAGTGAGCAATTGGCATCCAGTGCGTTGTGACTGCCTGGGTATCAGGTGTAATTCTAGATACTAAGGATGTGGCTGTGGGAAAAACAGGCCCCAATCCCTGCCCTCTTGGAAGTTATCCTTGTACAGAGGCAGGCAATACAAACTAAGTAGAAAGGTCTTAAGCATGCTAGAGAAGGACGGGGCCAGGGGAGGCTGGGCCAAGGGAAACTGTCACTAGTGGCCCACCTGGCATGGGCCTGGCCTCCTGTCCGTACATTCCAAGTGAATGAACTGAATGATAAATGCAGTTGGGAAATATGTTAGACACAGGTAGATTTTTATTTATAAAAGACACTTTTACTTTCCATTGCAAAATGTGGCAAATGGAAGGCAGTGCTAGATCTTCCATGAAAAAGCAGGAGCTAAAGAACTGTGTCCCTGGGCCTTAGATGGTTTGTCTCTATGCAGTGAGAAGTGCTATCTTCTAGGCTTAAAATTTAGGATTCTAGCTAACCTTGCATTTCAAAGTTTGCTCAAAAACTTCCAAGTACTTTCAGATATTCATTGGATAGCTGGTGGTGGTGTGAGCAGTGTGTTCCTTGGAGTCTCCAGGAGCTGCAGGTGTGCTTCTGCTAGGTCCACTCCATGTTCAGGAAGCACTCTTTGTTTCTAAACTTGTCTCTTGTTATTTTACTTAAAATATTCATGTGGGGAGGATGCACAGGGAGCTTTCATGGAATAATCACTACAGACACAGGAAACCTTAGAAATATACAAACTAGCACAGAAGGCAAAAAAGGATTCATTGCCTACACCGCATAGGTGCTATGTAGGAGATACAAGTCCCTGGTAGCCTTAGAGGATGCTTGGAAGATGGTGTCCTTCTGGCAAACCTCTGGCAATATTAGACATGAATCTTGTGATTCTGAAATGGGTAGCAGAGTAGAAATCCCCCAGAAATGATTTCTTGTCTTTGCTTTTGAGCTATGTGAGTCTCTCTGCCCAATTAGTAGGAAAAATACAAGAGAATGACTACTGAACAGTACATAATGTGTGCCAAGCGCTGTTGGGAGGGTTCACATATGTTAAATCATTTATTCTGGGAGGTCAACAAACATCATGCAGCTGGTCAGTGGTGGAAATAAGGTAAGAACCAGGTAGTTTGGATCATAACCTGCACTGTTAGCAGTTGGGTATGCATATCATTTAGGTTCCTAAGTGATTATGGTGTTGTGTAAAGCCTAGAAGTGTAAGCTCAAAGTCCAAAGCATGGAGTATATTAGGGCTTAGCTCAGTGTGACTCTTTAGTCTGTCTTTAGCATGAGAGGTTAGCTTCTAGGTGGTTATAGCACTACTTTGGGAATTATTTTACTATTTTGAGTTTACTGATCACTTTTGCTGCTAAACAGAATTGAATGCCAAGAAAAAGAATAGTTTCTTCAAAGTGCCTTTGTTGCTATAATATGAAGAAAAACAGTAGAAGTGGAAAATAACTAAACTTCATGGATGTGTTCATTCAGCAACCTTTGAGGACCCAGGTCCAGTGTCAGACCCTGGATATAAGCCATTTTGGGGTGATACAGTGTGCTGTATCAACCTGGAATATCCAAGAAGGCTTCGAAGAGGAGGGGATAACTGAGCTGAATATTGAATGACATTTAAGAGGTACATGAATAAAGGGAAGGACATTCTAGTTCAAAGGAATAGCAACAGTATGATGTGTCTAGGAGTTGGCAAGGGTCACATGTGGCAGACTGAAGGGACATATGTGGGTGAGCAACAGGAAACTGGGATATGGAGATTGGCAGAGTTGGAGGGTGAGGGGCTTGTGTGTGTTACACTTAACTTGAAATTCGTGCTGAAAGCCATGGGAAGAAGCAAAAGATCTTAGGCAGGGAAATGTTCTTTTTTGGAGAAAATGTGTTCCACCAGCAGAAAGAGGGTAGGTTGTATGAAGGTGGAAGAGACAGTTAGGAAGCTGTAAAGGACAGGAGAGACAATATGAGAACCAGTCACTGTCTGGATGGTCCCATACCTCGCCCCAGATCAGCAGTCTTCCTGCTTCCTGTTTGAGGAAGACTTACTGACACAGAGCAAGGTGTGAGGTCATCCAGAACTAACCCAGGGAATAAAATTGATACCCTCCTGCCTTGTATATATCTAAGTTAATTCTAGAAGTATACAATTAGAAATACACTTTTAACCCTTCATGGCATATACTGGAAATTTTATCATTAACAAGTCAGCCATTGCCAAAATACACTCAAAATATTCATGGGGGGGGGAGTGCTAGACAATTGCTGTTGTGGATAGCAGTATTACCAAAAGTGTGTGCAGAGGTGAATTTGACACCAACAAGGAAGAGTGAAGAGCTTTGGTGCTTGCTAATATGGGAGAGGAGAGACAGGGTCCTTGGGAGCTGAGGCCATGGGAGCCAGATGTAAGCAGATGTAAGCATCTGGGGAGGCCACTGATATGTCCTCAAAGTTTGATGCACATTTTAAATGTATACTATATAAAATTTACCGCTTTAACCATCTTTATGTGTACATTTCAGCAGCACCAAGTACAATTGCACACAATGTGTGGCACATCTTACCACCGTCTAGCTCTAAGTCCTTTTCCTCTTGTACCTCTCCAACAATAACTCCCCACCATGCTTGGATTTTCATGACTTCTCTAGACCCACATAAGATAATCAGTCTGATTTTTCTGGAAAATGTCAGTGACATTGTACTGCCTACCAATAGCATTTATAAAACATTAGTTGTAAGATGTGTACTGATTTCAGAGATGTTAAATGTTAGGAGAATGTGTTAGTTAGAATCCCTGAAATATGAGAATTATTTTTTACAAAGACCTCACTATCAATGCTCCACCAATGGATTTCAGGTGGGCTCCAAACCTCGTGCCCTTTTGTCCTGCAGGTGCCTGCAGATACCTGGAATCCTTGCACTCAGCGTTACCAGCATTGTCTGAGTGTCCCAATGTAGCCTATAATTTAACCATTTTCTGTGTGTAATGTGACATTAAAAAGGCCAGGAAGCAGACCCCTGGTGGATCTCTACCTCTGGCTGGATTTCTGCATTTATATTGAATTCAAAACCCTCTGTGCATCAGTAGCAGGGGATTCTGATGGGGGAACTGTCCAAATGTGTTTCACCTAATGAGGCAGTGAACCTGCCACTTCTGAGGAAAGACATCCAAGCCCTTGGGGCCCGCTCTCCCCGCATTATCTTAAAACGCTAAATACAAATGACCCACCACACTAAAATCTGCATTTTTCCTCTGAGCTGGCAGTTTCATTTGCACTGGATGGAACAATTTTGGTTCTACAATAATATAAACTCAAAAACAACTGGCTAAATAGAAAAATAACTTAAATTTCAAGGAGCCTAGAGGCAGGGAAACTCCAGGGTTGGTTAATTCAGCAGCTCAGCAGTGTATTAAGAATTTGAGCTCTTTTTTATCTCTTGGCTCTCTGTCATCCTCAGCTTCTCTGCCTCTTTCCCAGACTGGATTCTCTCAAAGCTGTGTGAATGGTGAAGCAGCTCCCAAGATAATGGTCTCACAATGTCTCTGCCCCCCCCTCCCGGCCTTTTAAAGACTTCCGGCTACTTTTCGCTATTTCCTATTGGGAAGAATTGATTTGGGTGTCCAATCACTGTCAGTGGGAACAGGATCACCTGACTTCCTTAGGCCACTCTGCATTCAAGTCCCAGTCCTCAGGAGTTGGGGCAGACTCTAAACCAAGTCAATGTGATTAGCAAAGAAGAGGTATGGGAATTTTAGGGGGTACACAAGTAACAGTGGGCACTGCTACATTACAGCCACTAATCTAAAGAAATTAATGCTATTGTTTCTTTTGAAGTCTCTTGCCCATTTTGGGTGTGCCTGATCTTTGTAGTTCAGCTGGGCTGTCTAAAGGGGCAGCACCTAACCACATACGAGTGATTTTAAATTATTATTATTATTATTATTTTTTTTTTTTTTTCGGAACCAGGGGTTAAACTCAGGCCCTTGCGCTTGCCAGGGAAGCGCTTATTCCACTGAGCCATCTACCTGGCCCCTAAATTAAAAAAAAAAATCAACTTCTCAGTTGCATTAGAGACATTCAAGTGCTCAGCAATGTTGGGCCTGGTAGCACATGCCTGTAATCTCAGCCATTTGCAAGGCTGAGGTGGATTGCTTGAATCCAGGAGCTCCTGGCTACCCTAAGCTGTATAGATCCATCTTTAAAAGCAATACTAGCCAGCTTACATGGCTAGTGGGTACCTTGTTGGAGAGCATGGATTATAGAACATACCCACTATTGCAGAATGGCCCACTGGACAGTACTTCCTCAAGCCTGCTGGCTTGTAAGCATAGGCGCAGTCTCTTGGTATCCAGGTGGCATTGGGCAAGATATGTACACCTCTTTCTTATGCAGGCTTCTGCTCATTAAAGGATAATGATAATATCACAGAAGTGATGGACAGTTAAAATTCTTACCAATGCCTCACATAAACCACTTATAAAGCTACCTGATATAATTGTTATTAGACATTACAGTTTAGATATGGTTTGTCAGCCAAAAATTTGTGCGCTTGGAAGTCAGGTCCCTGATGTCATGGTAGTGCAAGGTACTGGAACTTAGGAGGCCTGGGCTGCTAGAAGAGGGTGAGGTCATGGGGATCACTCTTACGAACAGATTGACATCTCCCTCTAGAGACTGGATTGGTTCTCTGAAGACTAGATCTAAAAGAATGAGTTTCCTCAGAACTGGAAGCTTCCTTTCCTTCCACTTCTCTGCCTTTTCTGTGATAGAACCCAAGAGCTTTACTAAGAGCTGAGCAGATGCTGGTGCCATGTTCTTAGATTTTCCCATCTCCAGAACCATGAACCAAAATAAATTTACTCATCACTTATTCAACATGAGGTACTTGGCTATAGCAATAGAAAACAGGCTAAGACAGGAGCCTTTCCACCACTACTGATTTAACATTTGCTAAATGTAGGGCATTGTCTTCTGTCATTTTATTTTTAAGATGAAGAGTGGCACATGAAGCTTCCATGTCACATGAGAGGTGGCAGGACAGGGTGTCAGAGCCAGATCTGGTTCGGAGGCTCATGTTCCTTGGTGTTTAATCTGTAAGCAGTGTGTGTGTGTGTGTGTGTGTGTGTGTGTGTGTGTGTGTGTACCTTCCCTCCAGTGCCCCTGTCCTCCCCTTCTGACTAAGAGCTGGCTGTTTTCAAAGAACTGTATGACTTCTGATTCTCCTCTGCCTCCCTGTCTCCCCATCTCTGTCTCTTTCTCTCTATGATGGCAAAAAGACTGGAGATGACAAGGAAGTTTATTATCAGCCACATACCTCATTTTCTGTAGCATATAACTTAATTTCTTCTTGTGGGTTTTCTAAAAGTTCTTTCAAGGGAAACCACTTATGTCCAAATTTAGGAAGGAGAGGTCGGAACAGGAAGAGGTGATTATCTTATAAAGCTAATCGTCCTGTGTCTCTGCTTGAAGATTCAGTCACAAACTCTGGCTAGGAGGTGGGGGGCCCACTGAGCAGACACTACCAGAAGCATTTTGAGGGTGGCTTGGGAGGAGATGGGACAGCAGGGTGTTCACTAGCTTCCTGGGGAGGGGTTTGCGTCTGTTGCACACATCTGAGCTGGACTTGGATCCATCACCACCACCACCAGAAATGGTACCTTAGAGTTCCTTTAAACCTGTTTCCTGTTCCTGCAAACTGAAGGTGAGTGTGTGCTGCTGTCGCAGTGATGAAAAGGAACTCATATTTGTGGATCAGGTCTTGCTCTGTGCCATATTTCTAAGCTACAGTTCCAGCTGGCTACTGTTTTCCTATGAGTCAACATTTGTATTAAAGTTATTGCCATGAGCTGAAGTGCTATGGAAAACACGTGTTTGGGTTTTTCATTCTTTTAAACTCTCTCTGTGTGTGTGTGTGTGTGTGTGAGAGAGAGAGAGACAGACAGACAGACACAGACAGACAGACAAATAAGAAAGACAACTCATGCAAGCTTTTGAAAGGCTGCAGAATTTTTAGGATGCTGTGATGTCATAGCTGGAGATCAAAGTAAAGGAAGAGGATGGTTAAGACTATCTTAGGCAGGTTGGGGACATAGGTCAGTGGTCTTAAGTGCCTCTTTGGCAAGCCCAAGGACCCGGGTTTGGTCTCTGGTACTGAATACCAGGCCAGCCTGGCTTGTGGAGGCTGAGACAGGAGGATCACTATGAGTCTGAGCTGCATAGCGAGACCCTGTACCAAATGAACACAAGAAAATTTTTTAAAAAGACTATTACGTTATGAAGCCCTCGCATATGAAAATTCGATCAGGGTTTATTTATATGTACCCTGCAAAAACTGAAAGTTGGATTCTTCTGCTTCCAAGCAGAAGATTCTGAGTCATTTGAGAGATTTCATGATATAGTGGATTGTAGAGAATTTAATTTGGCAAATAATATTTGACTAGAAAAACAGGAAATGGTAGACTTCAATGCTGTTGTATCATCTCTTCCTCCACAACAAAGTTCATGAGGTTTCCTTTTATGCCTGACGTAGGACTTTTAATAACAAATGACTGAGTACAATAGTGCATGAGGGTGAGTTGCTTAGGTGTAATTTGTTGCTGTATATCCAATACGTAGCACTGTGCCAGGCTCATCTTTGCCATTCCTTCAGAATCTGAATGTGTGAGTCAGTGGATCTGAATCTCTGTGTCCATTCTGTAATTATCCTAATATTGAGAGTTGATGTTGAGGGGCCAGGGAGATAGCCCAGTAGAATAAGCGCTTGCCTGGCAAGTGCAGGGTCCTGAGTTCAATGCCTGGTACTGAAAAAAAAAAAAAAGTTGATGTAATTGCAATATATTTTCACTGCAGTTGGCTCCCTTGAAGTTTGATATAAAGTTGGGCTAACCACACCCTTCCACATAGTTGCTTTTCAAGTTTTTCTTCTGTGGGGTTGCATTAAAGCATGAATTTTTCTTCCAACATTTCTTTTTAGGTTGATCCTGGTTTGGGAAGCTTCCAGCCTGGAATGATTACAATCCAAAGAAGCTTTTCTCCTGGCTCTTCCTGGTGCCAGCACGCCTTCTCTCCATTAAAACAATAACACTGCATCTCTGATTAATGAGATAAAGGCCAAGGTCGAAAAGCTGGAATACGTCTACCCTGCAAGACCTGTGCAGACTTCTGAAGGAGTATTGGGCATTGGAGCATGCAGCTGCATGTCTTTAGTGCTCCTCTTAAAAAGTTCTTAACACTGACCTGCATTAGAACACTTTGGGTTTGGGTTATTTAACTTCTACCTCTCCCATTTCCATCTTCCTTCTTCAATTCTACTAAAAAGAAAAGCACTGCTGTCCCCTGTCTCACATTTTACTAAAGTGGATTGCCAGGGATATAAAAATCTTGGAAATTACTTCAAAGAACAATTTCATTGGACAGCACATATTTATTGAATGCCTACTAACTGTGTTGCTGTTTACAGCACTGTTTGCAATAGCCAAGAAATAGAAACAGCTAAGTATCCATTCACTGGTGAACAGAGAGAGAAAATGTACTTATACACAATGGGATAAGTCAGCCATAAAAAGAATGAAATCGTGTCATCTGTGATAATGTGTATGGAACTAGAGATAGTTATGTTCCGTGAAGCAATGCAGACCCATAAAAAGAAGGCCCACACGATTTCAGTCATATGGAATCTAAAAAACACCAATCTCACAGAAGTTGAGATTGGACTGATAGTTACCAGAGGCTAGGGGGAGGACCAATGTGGAACTGTTAGCGGGTACTAAATTGCAGTAAGATTAAGAACAAGAAGTTCTAGCATGCTATTGCATAGTAAGTTGCCTGTGGGCAGCAAGAATGGACTGTATGAGAAAACTGGAAGGGCTGGGGAGATAGCTCAGTGGCCTAAGGTCCCAGCTGGCAACCCCAAGGATCTGAGTTTAATCCCTGGTACTGCATGCTGTGCAGACCTTGTGCAGTGCTGGCCACTGATCCAGCACTGTAATCCCAGTGCTGAGGAGGTTGAGACAGGAGAATTACTACAAATTTAGGCTGAGTGGTGAGACCCTATATCAAATAAATAATAAACAGAAGATTAAAAAAGCTGGAAGAAAGGATTTTGATTGTTTTCACTATATGAAGATCTATTTGCATTGATTTCAGCGCTGCACAATGCATGCATATATTGAAACATCACACAACACCCTTTTAGTAGGGACAGTTTTCGTGTTTTATGTGTCAATTTAAAATTTACCAATTTTTAAAAGAAATTTTTGTCCTTTTTGTTTTTATGGTTTTTATGTAACACTTGGACATTCTTTTTTTTGGTAACTATTCCACTCAGGGCCTTTTGCTTGTCAGACAGTTACTTGTGCCCCTGAGCTATATCCCCAGCCCCTTGAGTATCAATTTAAATTAAAAATCACTGGTTTTGAATGACCAACATATAAATAGGAGTAAATAGTCTATTTTGGATTATCAACTCTAAAGGCTAGGAAGCTTAGATACATTAAGATAGATATGCATTAGTGAGCCATTCTATAACTATAATCCTGAAAAAATTCATATTTAGGCACTAGCATAGAATCTTGTGTGAAGCTTTACAACCCCAGCCAAAATTTAGAAGGACCTTTTTCTAGGGGCAGTCTGCACACCTCCATATACAACCCCTTGGGTATTCCAACACATGACAGCCCTGTTATAGTTTAAGCCTGCAACCATTATTTACGGAGCACCACCTACTGTGTGCCTGGCATTGTGCTAGAGGACAGATAAATCTTAGCAAAAGGACATGGCTTGGCCTTGGCTAGGCTCAGTGTCAGGCTCCTGGGGAAGTCAGGTGAGCTTTTCAGGGAGGCAAGGAAGGGGGATAGGAAAAGTTTCCACTGAAGCTTTTGTGTGGGCACAGAACCTGTAATACATACAAGCTGCTATTCGTTAGTAAAAGGTAATGCTGTTGCTGCTTGCTATGATTACTGGTGTGAATTCTAGCCCTAGTGACTGCCATCAGTATCACTAGCCAGGTCAAGTGTATCTTATTCAAAGAGACCTTTGGAAATAGCACCAATCTGGAGGTTACCTTTTAACATGCCAAGCACTGTTTGAAGCTCTTGACAGGCCATGCCTCACTTATTCCTCACAATAACCCAGTGTCATCCCTATTGTACCCAATAGGTGACTGAGACACAGAGAGGTTAAATAACTTTTTCAAGGACACAGAGCTATGAAATGGAGCCAGGACTTGACTCCAAACTATCTGGCTCTAAGATGGTGACTATTGTTCATTACAATATAGTTAACAAAGGGTTAGCTGGATCAGGCCTTACGGAAAGGAACACTGACAAGTGTATGTATGCTCTCCTGAACAGCTGTCTCTGGGGCCAGACTCCTGGCCCAGTGATGTGCAGTGCAGATTACGGCTGAGATTCAGGCTGTGGTACCTGCTAACTGCTACTCCAGGGGAGAGAGAGGCAGCAAGGGCAGGTATGCTGCAGGGGACCCAGGCTCAGGGCAGCTCCCCAACACCCTCCCAGCAAAGGATGTGCTTTTTAAGAACATAATTAATGATGTTGGTAATGAACCCAGGACCATTGCACTGAACTTTAGCCTCAGCCTTCTTAGTATTTTTTTTTTCGTTTGAAATAGGATTTTTTTACATATTTATATCTTTATTAATTTTGTATTTTAATCATGATCTTGAACATTTTTAAAGAGAATACAAAATAGTTACAAATGATACAGAATTTTACGAAACAAATTGAGAATTTAGCAGTGTCGTATTGTGTCTTTAAATTAGTTGTTCAGATTACCAAATATATGTAAGCAAAATTGGAAAAAGAAAAAGTTATAAGAAATTGAAAGGAAAAGACAAAAAGTTAAGCATTAACTTGTCCTTTCCATAGACCAGCAGGAATCCATAGTACAGTTATCCAGATCTTCCTGCTTACATACCTAAATTTACTTCTCTGAGCTAGGACCTTTATTATTAGGATTTTCAGCACAGCAGAGGCAGAAGAAAAGAGGCTTTTATTGAGGACAGAGAGAGGACCATGGGAAGTGGCAAGGGAGACAAAGGGAGCTGGGATTATATGGGATCTTACTAGGGGCAAAGTTTGGGGGGGCTCAGTAGTGCTTAAGGAGCTGATTGGGGCTTCTCGTGTGTGTGTGTGGCAAGGATAAGAGGAAGTTGTATTCAGGGTTGAGGGGAAAAGATGGAAAGATAAGCTGTAGTTTTGGGGCTAGACTTAGGTCTTGAAAGATGTCGAGGCTTGAGTTAAAAAGATGAGAGTGGAACATTTGAGATAACAAAATGTGCCAATGTGTGGGGCCAGTGAACTATGGTGGGATTGATGTCCATTATAGCTGTTGTAGTATGGAGGTATAGAAGCCAGGAGACAAAATGAGAATAGGAATTATGTATCATGGAGGACCTCATAAACCATGCCAGTGTGGTCCCTGCAGGCTATAGTGGGAAGAGGTGAGTATTTTGGAAAATGGCTCTTGCTGCAGAGAGGGACATGATTTGCAATGAGTGTGGGATTCTGGGAAAGGGGCAGTAAATCTGAGGATAGCCTGTTAGCAGATTCCAGTAAGTACCTCTGTGAATGTGCTCAGTAGAGATAGAGATAGTAAAATCAGGCAGCCTTAGTTTTGGCCTGAATGTGTTGTGTTTTTATTTTATTAATTTTATTGAGAAAGAAATAGTAACGAGACAGTTTCAAAACAGGTAGTAAGACAGTTAATACTAATTAATACGTTGCATATTATCTTCATAATAGTTATTCAGAGTATAGGATGCAGACATGATATCTTGTCTAAACACTATTAGTAGAAATTTCATTGAACTAAGAGAAAGCTGTATGTCTATCCTATTTTGCATATACAGATTATATATATTTTTTCACTACAAAATGGACCTTCATTTATATCACTCCTTTTTATATTTATGTATTTATTTATTGGTGGAACTGGGGATTAAACTCAGGCCCTTACGCTTGCAAGGGAAGCACTTATTCCACTGAGCAATCTCCCCAGCCCCCACTTTTTAATTTATTGAGAAAGAAATAGCCATGAGACAATTTCAAAACAGGTTAGTAGGACAGTTACACTAATTAATACATTGCATATTGTTGTCTTTGTAGTAGTTATTCATAGTACAAGATGTAGACATGAGATCTTGTCTAAACACTATTAGTACAAATCTTCTCACTGAACTAAGAGAAAGCTATATATCTAACCTATTTTGTATATACAGATATATGGTGTTTTGTTTTGTTTTGTTTTTTT
Source organism: Ctenomys sociabilis (assembly GCA_004027165.1). Lineage (NCBI taxonomy): Eukaryota > Metazoa > Chordata > Mammalia > Rodentia > Ctenomyidae > Ctenomys > Ctenomys sociabilis. Next base: position 41,292 of record PVKA01003172.1, read on the forward strand.
CACTGCAAAATGGTCCTTCATTTATGTCGTAGTTACTCTTCTCTTGTTGCTGGGACAAATACCCAACAGCCAAAATAAAGGAAGGAAAGGTTTATTTAGCTAATAGCTACTGGAGGTTTCAGGAGGTTTCATACTCAGATGGGTCCAGGGCAGAGTAGCACATGGCAGAGAGCAACCTTTCTTGGTGGCAGCAAAGAGCAAGGGCACAAGGGAGGCGTAGCAGTGGCTCACGCAGCTGACCTCTCTTTCCCCCTTACATCGTAATGCAGAGTACCTGCTCCAGGGCGGGTGCAGCATCCACACCCACAGTAATTGATCACCAACTCCAGAAACTGCCCCAAGATCTCATGTGGCTTTGAGGGGACCCCTATACACAAAGCGTAACAATTTATATCCCTTGTTTTTGTTTAGTTTTGGCAGAGATGGGTATTCCATTGCCATTCAAATATTGTAGGTACGTGAATTCAGCAAAATAATTCAATATAGTCCAGTAGTCCATAATAGTAGTGGGTTTTCCGCAGGACTGGCTATGTCAGAAGTTGTTGACTTGAGCCTTTTACAGCTCAGCATATTAATATGGCTTTATTTTTTACTATTATTTTTGGCAGAACCGGGGATTGAACTCAGGCCCTTGCACTTGCCAGGGAAACACTTACTCCACTGAGCCATCTCCTCAGTCCTAGGGCTTTTTTTTTTATGGCTCATGTTTATACTTTTCTGCTGGATGGTTAAGACCAAGATAAAGCAAGACCTATATAGCAAAAAGTGTAACTTTTGTATCTGATAAGGTCAGTCAACACCCCTCAGGATTTACCCTGAAAGCATGTATCGCAGTTTGCAGCTCTTTCAGCAGTGTTAGCCATCTGGATGAGTCACAGCCATTGCTTGACCAATTTGCTCTCTGTGAAAGCCTGAGAGAAAGTTTTCTCTCCATGTGACTCTCCGTAGGCCCGCTATACATTATCTGTCACTTTCCTCTGTGGCCCCGTAATCTCCTTGAACAGAAAATTTTGGACATCACTGAGTTACAGGATGTTACAGTACAGGTTCTCGTATATCCTGAGTCCTCACTGACCTTGAAAGGCAAGGGCCAAAATATTGGCTGTCCTTGTAGCCCTTCTTTATCTCTAACTTTTTGGTCTGCAAACTTAAGTTGTTAATCCTCCAGAAGATTGGCCTGAATATGGAACATATGAGAAAAAGTGAAGTTTAGAAGAACTTGAAAGTGTCTGGCCACTTAGTCTTGGAGATAGTAGTGGTGGCATAAATGAGAATATAAATGAGTATGCTACAGGAGCTCAGAGAAGAGTGTGTGAAGGAACCATTAGTTGCTTCCCAAATCTAATCCTAAGAACTTTCAGCTTTTAGTTGAATTAAATAATAACTACAGGTATCAGGGTTCTTTGCCTCTACTCATAAGTTCTGGCCAATAAGCTGAAACTGATGCACTAGCATGATAACTCAGGTGCCATTTTTGAAAAAAAGCTAACTCTTATTTTTTTGTTCCCTCATCCATCTTGCTGACTGGAGTAACAGTCAAAAAGCTTTCTCCAGCTTTGTCTATCTTCATTCGTGAAAGCAAGAAGAGCATCTCGAGAAAGCTCACCCTGAGTGACAAGGAACTCCAGCTCTGAGGACCTGTCTGTCCTAGATCACCTGCTTCTAGACTTTACATGAAAACATGGATATTTATATTCTTAAGCTATTGTTAATTTAATTTTAAGTTGCATGTGTTTGAGCTGCAATTAATTGACAATATACTTATGAGATGGATGCGTAAGGTGGGGTTTTCTCAATGTTATTAGGTCAAAGAAACTATTTTATGATTATTCATTGAAACATCTGGGACAACAAGATTTTATTTCCCTAACTGCAATTTCCATTGCTACCAAATTCTCAGAAAAAAATCTTCCTTCTTGGCCAAATGAGGGGAGGGTTGTGGTGATGCAAATGCGTAGGTCTAACCTCTGACTTACTGTATAGTCTGTGTGTCTATTAACCATGTTTTCTCACACCTGTTTTTTTTTTTTGTATTTGGTTGTTGCAGGGTCTCACTATGTAGCTTAGACTCATGGTGATCCACTTTCAGTCTTCCCAGCACTGGGATTACAGGCATATGGCTCTATGCCCGCACTCTGGCTGGCTCAGCCCACCCTGGGGATGGGGCTGGTGTGGCATGTGGTGCCAGGATCAAACTGTAGTCCCCATACATACCTAAGCTTATCTAACCAGGCACTTTAGTTCACTGAGCTACTTTGCCAGCCCCTCATGCCTCATTTTTTGTGATTTGTCATCTGCTGTCTTGATTACTCTTACAGTTAATTCTTAGAGATGTAAGCAATCATGCTTGGTGTGTCTTTCATAATCAAATCATCCAAAAATTGAAAGCTTTCACTCTAAAATCAGGGATGTCTAAAATCAGGGACAAGGATGTCCATTACGGCCACTCCTATTCAATATAGTTCTGGAAACAGCCAGAGCAATTAGACAACAGAAATAAAAGGAATAAGGACAGGAAAGGAAAAATTAGATAATTATTATTCAGAGATGACATGGTACTCTATGTAGAAGACCTCCAAAACTCCACCAAAAGGTGTCTATATGTGATCAGCAAATTCAGTAGCATAGCTGGATACAAAATAACAATGAAAAATCCATAGCATTCTTCTATACAAACGACAAATTCAGTAGGAGAGAAATTGGGGAAACAATACTCTTTGCAATAACATCCATTAAAATGAAATACTTAGGATTCAGTCTAACAAAAGAAGCAAAAGAACTATACATTGAAAATTACAATACTCTGAGAAAGAAGATTGAAGAAGATAGCAGAAAATAAAAAGATATCCCTTGCTCAGGGATAGCAAGACACAGCATTGTGAAAATGGCCACATTCCCAAAACTTACACAGATTTAGGCCAGGGAGATGGCTCAGTGGAATAAGTGCTTCCCTGGCAAGTGCAAGAGCCTGAGTTCAATCCCCTATTCTGCAAAAAAAAAAAAAAAAAAAAAAAAAAAAAAAAAAAAAAAAAAAAAAAAAAAAAAAAAAAAAAAAAAAAGACCTGAGGGTCAGCAGGACAGATTAGAAAATGCAGACACAACTATAAACACCCACCTTATCTTCAGTAAAGGGGGCCAAACATGTTCACTGGAAGAAAGACAGCCTCTTTAATAAATGGTACTGGAAAACCTGGCTTTCCACATGCTGAAGACTAAAACTAGTTCCATGTCTATCACCATGTATTAAACTACAGTCAAATGGATCAAAGATCTAAATTTTACAACTGAAACACTAAATCTCCTGTAAGAAAAAGTGCATAGAAATCTTTAAGACATAGGGATAGGCAGAGAGTTCATGAACAAACACCAAACTGGATGAAAAATACTTAAAAGAATCAAAAACTGGGATTGTGTCTTACTGAAAAAATTTCCACACCAAAAGAAATCACCAATAGAGTGAAAAGACAGCCCATAGAGAAAAAATTTTACTCAAATGTCCCTCAGACAAAGAACTTGTATCTAGAACACATAAAATATTGAAAAAAATCAGGCATCCCAAATTAAAAAAAAATGATGGGCATCTGAGATGAATATGCTCTTCTCAGATGAAAAAAAAAAAAACAAATGGCAAATAAATATATGAAAGAAATGTTCATCATTGGTCATTTGGGAAATTCAAATAAAAACAACACTGAGATTCTATCTCACCCCAGAAAGAATGGCTATCATCAGGTATTCAACCAATAACAAATGCTGGTAAGGGCTGGGGAGATGGCTCAGTGGCGTAGGTGCCTGCTGAGTTTGATCTCAGGCACTAAAAACAAACAAAAATGAAAAATAAATGCTGGTGAGGTTGTAGGGAGAAAGGAATCCTTCTCCACTGTTGATAGGAGTGTAGACCAGCCCAACCACTTTGGAAATCAGTGTAGAGATTCCTCAAACACTAGAATTAGAGATCCCATTCAACCCAGCTATTCTCCTTCTGAGTACATTCCTGGAAGAATTAAAAACACCTACCACAGCAATCTGTGTGCACCCATGTTTGTAGCAGCACAATTTGTAATAGCTAATTCTTGGAAACAACCTGAATGCCCATTAGCAGAGGAATGAATAGAACAGATGTGATATTTTTATACAATAGAGTAGTACTCAACTATAATGAAGGGTAAACTCAAGGCATTTATAGATAAACGGATGCAACTAGAAACCATAAGGGAAGTAAATCAGACTCCTGTAAACATCATACTGTCTCCCTAGTATAAGAAACTGAAACATTAAGATCCAAAAGGTACAATTGATGCTGTGAAAGGCGAAGAAACTGCCAAGAGGAAAGAACAACTGGTATGGGGAAAAGGCAAGAAGGAAGGGGAAAAAAAAGGATATCTGTTTGTCTGTCTGTTATACAACATATATAACATATACTCTATATATCAGCTAGATAATTATACTACTAATTTCTAATCATTAAAAAGAATGACTTGTGCTTATATTGTTTAATTTTTCATGCCTATATCTTGTAATTTGAGTAACCATTTTTGTTTGTTTGTTTATTTATTTTGGCAGAACCGGGGATTGAACACAGGTCCTTGCGCTTGCCAGGGAAGTGCTTATTCCACTGAGCCATCTCCCCGGGCCCCTGAGAAACTACTTTGAAGATAACAATATGCAATATGTTACCCATTGTTAATTTCTACTATTGTGTTTTGCAAGTTTTGTCATTTTTATTCTTTATCTTTAACATAATAAAACCCCAAACCAAGCTACACCACCCACCCTCAAACACTCCTTAACTGTAGGTCATGATTCCCCTTCACTAACCACTCTAGGGCTCAGTACCAGACAGCTAGGGATAGGTCCTATATCGCAGAGTGCACTGGAGTTACCCAAATAGCCAGTTCAAAGTCTGCTAACTTGATTTGCTCTGATCTTCTGGAAACCGCCATAAACGTTCTGGCCCATTTGCTCTCTGCCTCCCGGCCAACCATGGTGGCTCTCCAAGTGGCTCTGGCTGCTTCTCTGTTTCTAGGAATCTAGAAATGCACAAAGACTTCCTCCATTATGACGTCATTTTCACATGTGTGCATCTTACCATTCCTAACTGAAGGAAATGCCATGTCCTCTGCGAATAGCGTGTGCCTCCATTTCCCTGACTGGAAGACGAGAGTCCAGCTCTTCAGCAAGTATGCTGATGCAGTGTTTTGGAAGAAAAAAAGATGCAAGAGGGAGAGGGCCCAATAAAATGATATTCATTCATATTAATGGCATTTGGTTTACCAAAGTGATGATTCAGTACTGTTGAGCATTTATGTTTTAGATTTGATGAGTAATTAGTTTTTAATAAGTGAATGTTACTTAATCCTTGGAGTATGGACATAATCCTTTAGGAAAATAAACTTATTCTTTTCTCTGAATATTTGTTCTATTAATTCATGTTTATGTAGCACTTATGAGCCGCATGTGGTACTTCTACACAGGTAAATTATATGTCTAATAAGAAATAGAATATCTGCCCCTAGGAACTTGTAGTTAAGACACTATTATTGAGAATAAGTTTAATATACCAGATTTTTCTTTTAATGTCAATTAACTTATATATATATATATTAGAACCAGGGATTGAACTCAGGACCTTGTTCTTGCCAGGGAAGCATTTATTCCACTGAGCCATCTCCTGGCCCCTAACTTTATATATTTAAACATGACTTTATTTACTTATTTTTTAAAAAATGCCCAGGACTGTATAGGCAATTTGGAAGGGTAGACCTAGGTAAAAATATGGTCAGGGAGGCAGGACTTACAAATATAAAATGTGGCAGTTTATTTTTTTACTTTATTTGTGATTTATTTCTTTTTTTAGTAGGGGTCTAGTGGGTCTAACTGTGAAGATCAGACTTGTAGTGATCTGCCTGCGTTCAGCCTCCCAAGAGCTCAGATTACAGGCCTGTGCCACCATGCCCAGTCTCAATCACTGGCCCATTGCACCCCAGGGGTGGGGCTGGCATGTTCAGAATCGAACCCCTGCCGATGTATCTGCCTCAGCAGGCGCTTTAATCCACTGAGCTATTTGGCCGGCCCAATTTGTGATTTTTGTCTCCTTATTTTATCCACTTCTAAGTTGAGATATTCTTTAGAATGTCATGATGTGTTATGGAACTTGATTGCAAGCTATTAAAGATTAATTAAACATATAAAGTTCTAGCATTCCTTAATATAAGTGCTAGCCACTTTTGTAAGGATATAAATGACTCTGTCTCAGAGAAGTACTACTTTTAGAGCATATTATGTGCATTCTCTCTCTTGTTCCTCAGAAAAATCTTATGGGTAGGAAGGAAGGCAATGCCTCACCTGTTTTACTGATCAGAGGCTCAAACCACCAGCCCCAGACCAGAAGCAATAGGGCCAGCTCTGGAATGCAAGTCATCTTGTACACCATGGCATTTCTCATGACCACAGAGTTGATTTTAGAGGGAACCAGGGTCCCCTGTTTACTATTTTGACTTCCTAAATTTCAAGTAGTATTCATCATCTTTTCAAGAGGATAAATCTACTTTCCAACTTTATCAGTATGTTTTCATCAGCTTAGAAATGAGGTTTAATGACTTCTAGATTTTACTTGTGACTTTTTTTTTTAATGTGTTTCATACAGGGTCTACAGGGTCTCACTGAATCTGAATCCATTTGATTCAAGTGCTGGTACAAGCAATTACACATGGGTTTCAAGATCGCTCTGTGGCTTTTCTTTTTAGACTAGAAAGGAGGCCAGGGAGATAGCTCAGTAGAATAAACACTTGCCTGGCAACAGCAAAGGCCTGAGTTCAAATCCCCGGTTCTGGAAGAAAAAAAAAAGATAGAATAGAAAGGATCCCCTACTGTTGAATGCTTGATGCTAGAGAGTGTGCTGTCCTGCTTGAATGGGTCCACAGGAAACAAATGTTGGCATGGCATAATGGTGAACACTTGATTCTTAGAACAGGCATGAAAGTTTCTTTCTTCTTTATATTAATCAGTTTTCTTCCTTTTGATATATATATATATATAATTTTTATAATATATTATATATATATATATATATATATATATATATATATATATATAATTTTTTTTTTGGTGGTACTTGGGGGTCAAACTCCAGACCTTGCACTTGCAAGGCAGGCGCTTATGCCACTGAGCTATCCTGACCCTGTTTTACAATCAGTTTTCAAGAGCAGCTATTAAAATGCCTTGTGAGATGTTCATACTGATGAAACATTGTTAAGTTTTATTTATACAGAATCCCTAAGATTTGTGACTAATATAATTTGATCTCTGATTTTTGTTTTGAGTAGGGTCAATTTTTTGAGCAATTTCTTGACTCCTTGACCATATTTACAAATGCAAAATGAGACATAAATAATACATATTATGTGATAATTAGCATGATTTGGTGGCAGTATGACAGTAGGAAGCCAAATGGTGTTCAAAGCCTCCCTTTGATTCTTTCCACCCTTGTGGTCTTGGGCTGATTACTTAGATGTTTATGTTACATGTTCCTCTTCCTAAACAGGAATGAAGATGCCTGACCTTGTATGTTGTTGTTTTTGTAAGTAGTGTCTGTGGCAATTAAAGTATAGTGCATCCCAGATTCTTGGTGCATAGACAGCACACTTACAACGTCAGCTTGCTGATGCAAGAATTCAGCTCCTGCACGAGGAGATTCAATTTTGAACTAAACGCATATTCTAGCTTTTAGCCACAAATCCCTTGGGCTTGACAAGTGGGGAAACTTTCATTTGCTACATATTTAACCTGGTTTAGTCGAAGCATGCAGAGTGCTACTCTATAAGACAGGTTTATCTTGTATGGGTTTATCTCCTGTGCCACCCCAGTTGAGAGGTCTATTTCCTGACAGCTGTGCTGAGAATGTAAGACTGCCGATAGCCTTATGGGCTGAGAGTGTAGTAGTTGATTAGTCACGGCTGCTATGATTTAGGAGAAGATAGTCATGGTATTTTCCTTGCTTGGCCTCAAAATTCTCATTCCTAACATGAGAGACTTACACCTGCTTCTGTGGCTGAATTGTGTGCAAGATGTCCAGAGGTAGCTTTGTTAATGGAAAGGCAGATTGTTTCAGTGAAAATAGGGAAGGTCAGACAGCTGGAATGCTGTTCTCCTTGGCTCCAGGCCCTCCCCACTCTATGCCATGTACCCAGGGCTTCAGCCTCGCTCAGATGCCTCCACCTTCCTAGAACTGTCCCTGCCGTCCAACAAGTACAGGCTTTGGCACACAGCCCTTTCACTTCTGAGAATGCTGTTTCTCATCTTCTTGCTGCTTGGCAAATTCTACTCACCCTTCAAGTGCTAGCTTGTAGATTCTTAACCTAAGGCGACCCGGCAGACTCAGATGTAGAAATTCCTTGTATTCTTGGTGCCTGCCTCGTAATAGGCCCTTAATAATATGTGGCTGTATAAAGAGGAAAACGTTGATGTGTTGGAGCTTACACACATTCTTGAGAGAATAATTCAGGTTTGAGGGCTACACTGGTTCCTTCTGGAGTTCATAAGACCATGTGTTCAACTCTTTCCTCTTCCCAACCCCTTTCCCCTCCCCCCCTCCTTCCTTCTCCCTTTCCCCCTCCTTCCTTCTCCCTTTCCTCCTTCTCCTCCCTTCCTCCTCTTTTTATGTACTAGGGGGCACTTGTGCATACTAGGCAAGTGTTCTACCACTCAGCCATATCCTGTCCTTCACAAATCAAGAATTCTTTCACGCTAGATCTAAGTTGCCCAGGCTGCCCTCAGACTTGTCATTCTGCTGTCAGAGTTTCCTGATAGGCTGGCAATACATGCTTATACTATGGTGACTAGCTAGGTTTCTTCATATTTTAAAGAAGTACAGTACTACCACTGAACAAGTGTTAAACAAAAAAAATAAAGCTTTAATATTTGCAATGGACTTTTAAAATTATAATCATTGAATCTCATGGGAACTAAGACAAATAAGATTTGGATTTTTTAAAAATGTGGCAAAATACTCATAACAAAATTTAGCATTTTTTCCTATATTAAGTGTAATTTTGTGGTACCACAAGCAGTCATACTGCTGTGCAACCATTACCACTATCCACCTCCAGAACTCTTTTCATCTTGCAGAACTCAAACCTCATTCCCATTAGATTGTAACTAACTATGCTCCAGGCCAGAGCTCCCTCTGTTCTACTGTTGGTGAATTTGACTACTCTTGGAGTCTCATGCATCTGGCCTCACATAATGTTTCTCCTCTCGTGTCTGGCTTATTTCACTTAATATAACATGTCAAGATTCACCCAAGTCATAGAAAATAAAAATTTCCATGCTTTCAAAAATTGAATAATATTTCATAATTAACATGCCATATTACATATGTATATACTGCATTTCATATGCCCATTTATCTTTTGATAGATATAGGATACTTCTACCCCTTGGCTATTCGAATAACACACTTATAAACATAGTTATATACATCTTAAACACTTTTAATTCTTCTGAGCATATACTCAGAAATGGCATTGTGAGTTTATGATAACTGTATTTTTAATTTTTTGAGGAACAACAGTAACATTTTCCATTAGTTGTTGTATAATTTTACTTTCTCAGTAGCAGCGCAAACATTCTGATTTGTCATATCCTTGCTGACACTTGTTATTCTTATTTTCTGGAGAGCAACCATCCTAAATGGGTGTGAGGTAGTACTAGTACCTTTATTTTTTCTTTTTGTACTGGGGATTGAACTCAGGACCTTGAATTTGCCAGGCAGGCGCTTATGCCACTGAGCTATCTCTCCAGCCCTCTTACTATGATTTTGATTTACATTTTGCTAGTGATTAGTATCTAAGTCTGTTTGGCTTACTACATCAAAATCCTATGTATTGAGTCTTATTTTTCTTGTTGCTGAGACAAAATACTGACACAAAGGGTTAAAGGAGGAAAGGTTTATTTAGATTACAGTTCAGAGAGGCTTCAGTCCATGACTGGCTGGCTCCGAGACAGGTGGCATGGCCGGCAGGCATTGCAAATTAGAAACAGCTCATGGTGGGCCAAAGACAGAAAAGCAGCAAGGAGCAGTGACAGCTCTTTGTATCCCTCATATCTTATCCAGGCTACTTAGGGCAGGTAGCACTTACACCCTTGACCCTAGTGCCCTTGAGCCTAGCATTGCACCATTTATCCATTCTGGTGTCACACACATTCTAGATTCAGCCACCTCTGAAAAAGCCCTCCCTATGTCTGCATGAGGCTTTTGGTGTAGGGCGAGGGCAGATGCCTACACACAAGCTATAATGAGTAGCTTATAACTACTAGCAGTTTATTTCTCATAGGCTGGGAAGTCCAGCATCAAGGTATCTGATATATGGTGTCTGGCAAGGGCCCACCTTCTCACAGATGGCATATTATCATGTTATCACAGAAAGGAAGCACTGTCTTGGGTTTACTACGCAACAGCACCAATGCTGTTGAGGATAGTGGTTCATGGCCTGATCACCCCCTGACAGAAGCCCCACCTCCTCATGCCATCACCTTGAGGACTAGAATTCCATAGAAGTGTTTGGAGAGACACAAATATTCAGATCCTAGCAATTAGTGATGTGAATATCTTTCATTTGTTTGTTGGTCATTTGTCTGTCTTCCTTGAAATATCTATTCAAGCCCCTTTGCCCAATTTTCAATTAGGTCTCTGTATTGTGTTTTAGGAGTTCTTTATATATTAGAGATACTAACTTTATTAGACATACATTTTGCAAATATTTGTTCCCATTCCCTATGTTGTGCTTGCACTCTTTTGATTGCATGCTTTGATGCACAAAACATTTTAAATTTTATATAGACCAATTCATTTATGTTGTTTTCCTTTTCTTGAATTTTTGGTCTCAGCCAAAACACAATTGCCAAAGCCAACAGCATGATGATTTCCACTTACGTCCTCTTCTAAACATTTTACAGTTCAACCCTGGAGCTTAGGCCTTTGATCCACTTTGGATTAATTTTTGTATATGGTATAAGGGAAGTATTCAACTTCATTCTTTTGAATTTCTCAATATCATTTATTTTTCAGGAAGTCTTTTCCTCATTGAGTGGTCTTGGCATTCTTGTTGAAAGCTGTCTGACCACACATATGAAGGCTTATCTCCAGGCTTTCCATTCTGTTTCATTCTTCTCTCTGTCTGTCTTTATTCCAGTACCACAGTTTAATTACTGTAGCTTCTTAGGAAGTTTTTAAATCAGAAGTTTGAGATCTCCAGCTTTGTTATTGCTGAAGATTGTTTTGGATCTTCAAGGTCCCTTGATTTTCCATATGAATTTCTGCAATGGATTTTTCTAAAAGTCATCGGGACTTTGATGGTGATTTCACTGAATATATAGCATATCTGGGAGAATATTGAAATCTTAATAGTATTGAGTCTTCCAAAGTATGAATGAATACAGACTGTCTTCCTATGTACTGGTGTCTTAATTTCTTTTAGCAAAGTTTTATGTTTTTCAGCATAGGAGTCTTTCTCCTTGGCTAAATGCTTTACCCTAAACATTTCATTGAGATATTATTTTAAATGAAATTATTCAGATGGTTTTTTGTTACTATATAGAAATGCAGCCAATGTTTGTGTTTTGATTTTGTATCTGAAGTTATGCTGAATTTGCTCATTGGTTGCAACAGGTTTTCTTTATGAAGAATCTTTAGAGTTTCCTTTATGTTGGACTCTATCATTTAGGAACTGAGATACCTTGACTTCTTGCTTTATACTTTGGATGCCCTTTATTTATTTTTCCTTCATACTTTATATGGCTAAGGTTTCTAGTGCTATGTGGAATAGAAATGGCAATGAGGGGCATCTTTGTGTTCTTTTAATCTTAATTCTTTTCTCTAGGAACTGGGGATTGAACTCAGGCCCCTGTGCTTGCCAGGAAAGTGCTTATTCCACTGAGCCATCTCCCTGGCCCCTGTTCTTTATTTTTAATATTTTTTTGTCTTTTTTTGAGACAGGGTCTCACTATGCAGTTCAGGCTGGCCTTAAGCTCACTTTGTAGCTCAGGCTGGTCTCGAACTCACAACAATCCTCCTGCCTCAGCCTCCTGAGTGCTGGGATTACAGGCATGCACCACCATGCCCAGCTCTGGTCCCTGTTCTTTTAATCTTAGAAAACTTTAGTCTTTCATCACTGAGTGTGATTTTTAGCTGTGAGTTTTTTATATGTAAACTTTATTATGCTGAAATATTTCCCTTTAATTTGTGCTTTCTTGACCTTTTAATATGAAATATTATTGAGTTTTTTAAATGCTTCTTTCCATGTCGATTAAGATAATCATAATTTTTGCTTGATTCTGTTTATGTAATGTTTACATTGATTGGTTTCCATCTATCTACTATCCTTTTATTGGAAAAGTAAATCCTACTTTGTCTTGTTACTATAATTCTTTTAATGTGGTATTGAATTCTGTTTTCTAGCATTTTGTCAAGGAATTTTTGTACTCATATTCATTGGAGGTATTGGTCTGCAGTTTGGTTTTGTTTTTGTGATATCCTCATCTGGATTTGGTATCAAGGTAACTTTGGCCTGACAGAATGAGTTTGGAAATATATGCTCCTATTTAATTTTTTTTTTTTTTTTGGTGGGGAGAGGGAGAGGGAAAATTGGTGTTATTCTTCTTTCAAATGTTTGGTAGTGTTCACCAGTGAAACTATCTGGTCCTGAGATTTTCTTTGTTGGAAGGTTATTGTTATTACTATTATTACCGCCAATCTCCTTACCAGTTACAGTTTTGGTGAGAGAATGTTTGCTTCTTTGTAATTCAGTGTGGATAGCTTGAGTGTTTCTGTAGAACTTTATGTGCTGTGTCCAGGACCTGCAGTTTGCTGCTGCACAACTGTTCCTCGTACCTTCTCTTACAATTCTTCTCATTTCTGTAAGCTCAGTTACAACATCTCCTCTTTCATTCCTTATTTTAGCTGTTCAACTTTCTCTTTCTGTGTCCTTTTTGTTTTTACTTTCTGTCAAACTAGCTAATTTTGTTGCTATTTTTAAACTCTAACTTCACATTTCTTATTTTAAAATTGATTTTTCTTTGCCCTAATCTTTTTCATTTTACTCTTTCTGCTACATTTGGAGTTAGTTCTTGTTTTTCCAGTTCTTTAAGGAATAAATTTAGACTGTTGGTTCGAGGTCTCTATTTTATTTATTTATTTATTTATTTATTTATTTATTTATTTATTTATTTATTTATTGGTGGAACCGGGGATTGAACTCATGCCCTTGTGCTTGCTTATTCCACTGATCCATCTCCCCTGCCCCAAGATTTCTCTTTTAATTGTACAGGCCTTGAGCAGTTGCAGCAGAGCCATGCTGATGCCCTGGCCTGGTCGCTCTGCAGGAGGATCAGTGGGCAGTTGGCGCCTCCACCACAGGCAAGACGCGTCGCTGAGCACCTGACCCTGCTCAGAGTACCCTCTCATAGACCTATGCAACTTCTGCACCTGAGACTTCACGGCGGCTCTTCCTGTCCCAAACCCCCATCCAATTTGCACAAATTGATTGTATTATGAACCCAAATAATTTTATGGTGTTATGATTATGTGTATATCTAAGGGTGGACACATGTTGGTTTTAAACAGTGCTCAAAGGAAATCTCTTTTTGTTTCTAAAATAGTTAAAATAAAATGCACCTTTGCTTCATTAAGAAGAGTATGATTCAAACCAAAAGCAAGACAATTGCACTTCTCTAGGAAAGTAGTAGTTGGCTTAGAGATTTATTGGCTCTAAAAATTTGTAGCTTGAAGAGAAGAGTATGTGGCTCATGTCCATTTGCTTGATGTGGCAAGGAAACCCACACAACAGGGACTGAAAATAATGTTCTGTGACTGTGATATGGGCGGAAGACTGCATAAGTTAGCATGCCACCTTATGGGCGTAACAAGGCTGCCTGCCACCACAGAGGGACGTGGTGCCTTACTTATAGGCTGGACAGGAGGAAGTGGAGGGGGGAAAAGAGGAGGGGATACATCATTTCTCCCAGCGCACTCTAAAGCATAGAATTTATTATTATTATTAATTTTGAGAAATAGCAACAAGACAGTTTCAAAACCGATTAATAGGACAGTTTCAATAATTAATGCATTGTACATTGTTATCTTGTTAGTGGTTATCCATAGTACAAGATGCAGACATGACATCCTGTCCAAACACTATTAGTACAAATCTTTCTTCTCAATGAATTAAGCGAAAGTAGCTGTATATCTATTCTAACTATTCTGTATATACAGACACAAAATGGTCCTTCCTTTGTATCCTTTTTTTTTTTTTGTTTAGTCCTATCAGAGATGGGTATTCCATTGTCATCTAAATACTGTAGGTGCGTGAATTCAGCAAAACAATCCGACACAGTCCAGCAGTCCACAATAGTAGTGGGTTTTCCTCAGGACTGGCAATGTCAGAAGTTGTTGACTTGAGCCATTCACAGCTCAGCATATTAATATGGCTTTACTTTATTACCTCATTTTTATACTTTTCTGCTGGATAGTTAAGAGCAAGATAAAGCGAGATCTATATAACAGGAAATGTAACTTTTGTATCTGATAAGGTCAGTCAAGTCTCCTCAGGATTTATCCTATAACCCTGTACTGCACTTTGTAGATCCTTTGTCAGTGGCAGCCGTGTGGATGAATCATGGCCCTTGCTTGATGAATTTGCACTCTGTGAAAGCCTGGGAGAGTGTTTTCTCTCCATGTGACTCTCTATAGGCACACTCTGCATCATGGATCATGTTGCTCTGTGGCTGCATAATCTTCTTGATCAGAAAATTTGGGACACAACTGAATTACATGATGTTACAGTATAGGTTCTCCTATGTCCTGAGTCTTCACTGACTTTGAAAGGCTAGGGTCAAAATGTTTTCAGCCCTTCTATTTCTCTAATTTTTGGTCTGAAAACTCAGGTTGTTAACCCTTCAGAAGAGAAGCTTATTATTACCCTACAACATATGCAGTTGGGTTTAACCTCACTGTCTCTCTGAATGTCAAACATCTTAGGCATACCATGGAACAGGTATTTTCCATCAAGTATTGATATGTCAAACTTTAAGTCTCTAAAGAATATGGAGAAAAAAAATTAAAAAATGAAAAATGTTTAAAAAACATGAATAAACAATTATATATTTTTACACAGAAATTTAGAAACCTAACCATATACAGCATTGTAGCCAGACAGTTTTTTCTTGTGTCTTTTTTTCATTTGTTACCCATTTTTAAAACAAAACATTTACTTGAGAGACAGTGTGGCAGGCATTCCAAGCATGATCCTTCTATTATACATTGTAAAACATAGAATTAAAGTCCTACATTACCAGTTATGATAACCCCTGGGCATACATAGTTACGAAGTCCTTGAAATATGGATATTCCCAATATGCTGTAAGTACAAAGTACACTTAAAATTTTTAACACTTTGTAGGAAAAAAGAACATAAAATATCTTACTAAAGTAGGCAGTACATTGGTCTCCATAGAGTCAGCGCCGGGGGGCAAGTGAGAGCTGGGCGGGCACTGGGTGACTGCACCTCACTGAGGAAAACAAGTAAAATGGGCAAAGGAGATCCTAAGAAACCGAGAGGCAAGATGTCATCCTATGCATTCGTTGTGCAAACTTGCTGAAAAGGAGCACAAGAAAGAGCACCCACATGCTTCTGTTAGCTTCTGAGAGTTTTCTAAGAAGTGCTCAAAGAGGTGGAAGACCATGTCTGCTAGAGAAAAAGGAAAATTTGAAGATATGGCAAAAGCAGACAGGTTTTTTTTGTTTTTTTTTGTTTTTCGGAACCTGGGATTGAACTCAGGCTCTTGAGCTTGCCAGGAAGCACTTATTCCACTGGGGTCATCTCCCTGGCCCCAGACAAGGTTGGTTATGAAAGAGAAATGAAAACTTACATTCCTTTCAAAGGAGAAACAAAAAAGAAGTTCAAGGATCCCAATGTACCCCAAAGCCTCCTTCAGCCTCCTTCTTGTTCTGTTCTGAGTATCACCCAAAAATCAAAGTAGAACATCCTGGTATTTTCATTGGTGATGTCACAAAGAAACTTGGAGAAAGGTGAAATAATACTGCAGCAGACGGCAAGCAGCCATAGGAGAAGAAGGCTGCTAAGATGAAGGAGAAGTATGGAAAGGACATCGCTGCCTACCGGGCTAAAGGAAAGCCTGATGCAGCAAAAAAGGGAGTCGTCAAGGTTGAAAAAGACAAGAAAAAGAAGGAACAGGAGGAGGAGGAAGATGAAGATGAAGAGGATGATGATGAATAAGTTAGTTCTAGGGCAGTTTTTTTCCTTATATATAAAGCATTTAACCCCCCTGTACATGTTACTCCTTTTGAAGAAAAAAAATTGATTTGTAAGATTTGTTTTTAAACTATAGTCTTTTTTTGTATAGTTAACACACTACCGAATGTTTGTTTGTTTGTTTGTTTATTTATTTATTGCATTTAGGACAGGGTATACAGGGTGTACAGGGTCTCACTGCATAGATCGGACTCATAGTGATCCTCTTTACAGCCTCCCAAGTGCTGGGATTATAGGCATGTGCCACCACACCTGCCAGGGGATTGAACTCCTGGCCTCTGCATCTGCCTAAGCAGGCATTTTAATCCACTGAGCTATTTGGCCAGCTCTCGAATGTGTCTTTAGATAGCCCTGTCCTGGAGGTATTTTCCATAGCCATTAACCTTGCCTGGTACAGTATGGGGGTTCTAAATTGCCATGAAATTTAAAGCAGGTTCTTGTTGGTACACAACACAAATTATATATGGAGACAGTAGTTGTTCATGTTCAGTTGTCTCTGACGCAGCTTATATGAAATAATTGTTCTGTTAACTGGATACCACTCTGTAATTGCAAAAAAATGTTGCAGCTGTTTTGTTGACATTCTGAATGCTTCTGAGTAAATACAATTTTTTATTAGTACAGGGTCTAATTACTAAAGAATTATATTGATTATACATTTAAATCACAATAGGGAGGGCTGACCAAATAGTTCAGTGTATCAAAGCGCCTGCAAGCAGGTGCAGTGCTCAGGAGTTCAATTCCAGGGCCTGCTGTGCTGGTCCCACCCCTGGGGCGTGCTGAGACAGCAATTGAGACTGGGCATGGTGGTGCACACCTATAATCCCAGCTCTTGGGAGGCTGTACACAGGCAGATCACTATGAGTCTGATCTAGTAGTGAGACCCTGAACACCCTGTAGACCTTTTCCTAAAATACAAAAAAAAAAAAAAAAAAAAAAAAAAAAAAAAAAAAAAAAAAAAAAAAATCATCACAATAGGTTAGATATGTTGGGTTACATATAATTTAAGAAATTGATTTCACTTTACTTTTAAAATGCAGAAAATTTGAAATTACATATGATACTTGAGTTACAGATTTTTATTGGGCAGCAGAATTTAATAGACCTGGTTCTGGGCACAGTTTGGAAAGACACAGAGAAGAGTGCCATGTGCTGTTTGACTGGGGTCTCTTGTCGGAGGCTGAGTGGGTGTTGGAGGTCAACTACAGCATCCACCACAATGATTAAGAGTGAAGGAGAACGGGGTGTCTCCATTCTCAGCCCTTACCCAGGGATGGCAGATCTAAAAACTCACTTTTTGGTAAAGTTAATCTACTCTGGAATTTGAAGGAGTGCAAACTCTCCCACACCCAACCCTCTTTTCTTTCTTTTGGCCCTATTTCCTAGTCTCCACAACTTCTGGTCAGAGAATGGACACGACAGACTGAAGAGTGATGGAAAAAGGATTGGGTGAGGGCACGCAGTAGAGAGCTAGCTGTACAAATAGCTGAGGTTCCACCACAAAGCGGAAAGATAGATCCGAAATGCCGTGTCTGAACTGCTTTGAATTAAATTTGTTATTTTACCCTTTCTTATGATAAATCATTCCAGCAGATAATGTTTTTCTGCTTTGCTGTGTTTAGCTGACTTGCGGAAGAGCATAAAAGGAGTTGGTAAGTAGAAAAGGGTGACTGGTGGTCTCTGCCTGAGCCTCTGTTTTGGGTAGAAAGAGGCAGAGCACACTACTAATGTACACTACTAATTTCCTCTGCAACCTCTACACTGAGATTCCTTACCATGGTTGCTTTTTTTTTTTTTTTAAGAATTTTGAGATATTTTCATTTGAAAGTAATCTTAATACTATTAAATTCACAAATATGCTAATTTAAACACCCAATCCTATTTTATCTAAAACACACATTGCAAACATACAAATGCCTATTCTTTCCACATGTCAGTGCCCATTTGTGTCATGGTTAAAATGGGAGAATAGATTTTTTCCCCTTAGTCTGCAAGTCAGTAGGTGTTTCTTTACAGTTAACTTTAACAAAATTCATATAAAATAGTAATTAACAATGATCTTCTTTACTTGTTAACTCACAAGGAAACACCTTCAAAACTGCATTTTGTTAAAGTTTCTGTACTAAAGTGTAGAAAAACTGAACTACACAAATATTGAAAAGTTAATAATTCTTTAATTTTTTATTCCTGGCACCACTACCACAACTTACAGGGCAATGCACCTGATGTAAGAAAAGAAAGAGAAAGACAGAGCTACAGCAGGTAAAAGACCTCAGGAGTGTGCATCTGACAGACACTACATTGCATTAATCAATAGCTTCACTTTTTGCAAACCGTGGCTATGACAGTTCTGTCAGAAAACCCCAGAAGTGTTTCCAGTTCAAGCTGCAGTAACTTTTCTGACTGTGGATCATCGTTCCTTCTGTGGCAGATTTTTACAGTCCCTCTAATGCATTTGGGACGACTGTCTCAAAGTAACCTGCAGCTTTCCTGACAACTCCTCACCCTCTCTCCCGCTAAAAACTGTAGCTCTTTTCTGTTGTTTTTTAAAACCTTCTGCTACCATATCTACTACTTCTACCACCAGATCCATAACCACCACCCTAGGGACTGCCAGAGCTTCTTCCATCAAAACTGACCCCTTCATGGGTCCATAATTTGACAGCTGCTGTCCACTATAATTTCCAAAATCATTATAGTTCCCACCCCAACATAGTTACCACCACTGAAATTTCCTCCTTCGTTGAACCATCAGATCCTCCTCCACCACCACCGTATCCACCACCTTGGTCTCCATATCCTGGTCCACCACCACCACACCCTCCTCTACTACTGCAACCAGGACCACCACCATAGTTTCCACCATCACCTCCAAATCCATTATGTCCACCATCACCTCCTCCATAACATCCATCACCTCTGCTGCCACCTGCTCCACCACCATAACCTCTTCTTCCACCAAAGTTTCCACCACGCCCAAAATTCCCTCCACCACCTCCAAAATTTCCTCCACGACCCATGAAGTTGCCAGATCCACCTCCACGGCCTCTCTGTGATCCAGCAGACTGCATCTCTTGTTTAGAAAGGGCCTTTTTCACTTCACAGTTATGCCCATTAATAGTGTGGTATTTCTGAACAACAATTTTATCAACTGTGTCGTGATCATCAAAAGTTACAAAAGCAAATCCTCTCTTTTCCCCACTCCGCCTGTCTTCCATAACTTCTATGGTTTCAATCTTGCCATATTTTTCAAAGTAGTCTCTCAAATTATATTATTCTGTATCTTCTTTAATACCACCAACAAAAATTTTATTCACCGTTAGGTGGGCACCGGGCTTTACTGAGTCCTCTCTAGGAACAGCTCTCTCTGGTTCCACTACCCGCCCATCAGCTTTGTGTGGTCGAGCACACACTGCTGCATCCACCTCTTCAACACATGAGTAAGTCACAGAACCAAAGCCTCTGGAGCGTTCTGCTTGGGGATCTCTCATTACCACACAGTCTGTGAGTGTGCCCCATTTCTCTAAGTGTTCTCTTAAACTATCAGTGGTAGTTTCAAAACTTGGGCCACCAATAAACAGCTTCCTCAACTGCTCTGGCTCCTTTGGATCATGGCCCTCCTCCCCCCGATGGTGACAGTGAAGGCCAGAGTCGGGCCGGGGGCAACCGGGCGCTGGTTTTACCTCCATTTTAACACCCATGGTTGCGTTTTAATGATTTGTATTTCTTACCTACTCTCTTGGCCCTAAGCACCCTGCATATTTTTAGTTATCACAATCTTTACGACAGAGTTTCCCCCAATGCTCTCTGGCACCTCTGTATATGAAAGCCAGTGTGGGTTTTCTATGTCATCATGTGTACTCTTCCTAGTTTTGTCCAAGTGTCACCCAGACTACCTGCTTCAGAATCACCTGACAAACTTGTTTCAAAGGCAGATTCCCTGCCCAAGGGTTCTACACTTCTAACAAGGTCCCTAGATGACTGCCAAAGCCCAAGAGCAGCACAGTCTCCTACAGAGAGGCCGCTGCGAGCAGATGTGAAAGAGGGTGTTTCTCATGTGGATCAGAGCAAGTGCTGAGTTTTAGTGGGGGAAATGGTCATCTCTGTTTCTGCGAGGCCAGCAGGGCCAGCATCTGGTGGGCTGCAGAATAATGGCGGTGCCTAGCATGTTCTCGGAGTCACAGCAGGGCCACTTGTGCGCCCACAAGGAGCTCACACCTGAAGGAGGCAGGTAGATTCACGTGTAGCACACGTGGAAGTCCCTGAGGATTTCCAGAAATGATTGTAGAATGAAAATGTGAGGTCCAACAGTGGGGCAGGAAAGCTAACTGAGTTGCTAGGCTCTCAGCGTTCATGTCAACCTGAGGTTGGGTTTGCTAACATCACAAGAAATTTACAAAACTGTGGGAGAAAAGCACCCATAGTGCTTCTAACCCCACACTTAATCTGCACATTTGCAACCACATCTGGTAAATATGGACGGAGATATTTTTTTCCCTGGCTCTCTTTGGATTATTGTATTTCACTGTCCAGACGCCCATACTTTCCCCTTTGTGGAAGGGCCAGAGCCCCCTCCAGTTGGCAGTCACTGAAGCTGCCCCAAGTGGGAGTGCCCTAGTATTTCCTGCCACCCAGGCAGTGCTGCAGACATGGAGTGGGCTTCTGAGTCAGCTGCCTGTCCTGTGGCCAATGCAGGCATCAACTCTTCATTTCTCTGATGTGGATTTGAAGAATGGAAAGTATGAGGAACCCAGAGGGGTTGGGCAGATATAGGTGACAGTGTTGAGCTTGCGCTGTTCTCTGAGAACTCAAGATCTGAGTGTGCTCCTAGGGACAGAGCCGGACTACGAAAGAGAAGACTGACAGCTTTCTTTCTGTGGGTGGAAAGGGAATCTCCACTGCAGCAGGATTCAGCTGCCCTTCTCCAGCCTTCTCTCCAGCAGTCCCCTCCATTTACATCTTTAGAAAAGGTTGCAGTGCCACAAGAAAGAGCATCAGACACATAAGAAGCAGAAGCTTTTGGAAGACCATGTCAGCTGCGTGTGGGTGAGTGGAAGATGGCATAAGGCAGAAAGCATCATGAGTCCTGGAACTCCGGCTGACCCAGAACAGGTCTTCTCAAAACATCTCCCTACGTGGTCCTCTCTCTGGATAGATACATGTACCTCAGCCTTTGACAACATTGTTGCAGGCAGCCAAGTTAGATAGAAATATTATAGGCAGTCAGACAGGGCTAGGCCTTGGAAGGAGAAAACACAAAAGACCAGATATTTTGCAACTATGGGAGGGAGGGATGCTTCCACCTTGGGCCAGACCTAAAGACCAAAGATCAAACAAATACCAACCTCCTTAAAGACTGGCATCTGAGGTTGACCATCACCCTGGGGGAGACCGAAGAGTCGTTAATCCGACTACTACTGGATGACTACCTGATAAAGTCTTGTTCTACATTCATGCCTGCTTGCTATATGACTCGCTTCCCCATTTGGTCCTGGACTTAATAAATTTTACCTGAGCAATGGTGCTTGTAATCCCATTGGTTGATCATAGCTTTTCCCCAGCTCTTGTCCACCTAAGAGAGTTCCCATTCTCTTCACCTTAGCCCCACATGATTTTATACTATAAAAGTCCCTAGAAGAGACAGCTTCCAGGGGACAGCCCACTCGGGCCCCCCTCCTGTCCCTCTCTTGGACAGGAGCTTTCTTTCCCTCAGTAAATACCTTCTGCTCATAACCTCCAATTGTTCCTAACATGCATTCTTTGGTTTTAGAGAACATAAACTTGTCCGTGTCAGGTCGAGAAATCATTTTTCCCTATGTCATTTGGAAGTCACCCACCTGAGATCAGTTTTTCTCCCTATACCAACATGATTTGTTAGATATATTCCTGCTTGTCTTTTTTGGATCTTACCAGTGAATACACTTTCTGTTGCACTAAAATTCACTTGCAACAGAACACCGCATATCTTCTAGGTATAATGGAAGCAACTGCTTCTGTGAGGGCATTTGAGGCTAATAGTTTTAGGGTCACCATCATATGCCAAATGTGTCTAGTGAAAGATACAAGATTTATTCTGTAACAGAAGTGTCTGAAAGTCAATATTTAAGAGAATATTCATTTCTTTCTGACAGAGTTTGAGGTTATGAGCTCTATTTCTATCTGACAAGAGAAAACACTATACAGTAAAATCCGTGACATTAAGCTGGGTAAAATCAAGTGCTCTCATTTTCTTTTAGACAAGGACACCCATTTCAATAACTGAAGCAATTGAGAATGTTTAGCATGTGGAGAACAGGCTAAGCCGAATTTAAGTGAAAGATGATCCCTGGTTCTTTCATTCTTGCTTTAAAAATAAACTACATAATTAAAAGGCTATAGATACTTTTGTGGGGAGGAAAACAGCAGTGAGATTCTGCAGTCATGCCAATAGGGTAGGAGTTTTCCTAACCCTTTGGCAAAATAGAGAATCAATACCAATCAGAAAAAATGCTAACAAAAGGGAAAAATCTCAGGAGAGCCACAGGCTATAAAAGATTTAAAATGTGAATAAAACATCACAAGTCAGAATTAAAATAGATGATGCATTTCTCTGCCAAGGAAAAGTATCCAACCTCTAGCCAGAGGCGCAAAACCAAACCTGGCTGCAGGGTAGGGCCAAAGAGAGCCCTAGCCCATCGGCTCCAGCTCCCCCGGGGAGGCAGACACGCTCTCCAAGAGCAGTGCTGGTGTCAGACATTTCGGCTTGCTTGAAAGTAAAAATCCCTGGGAATGTAGATCTTGCCCATGCATAATTTCATAGATAAGTATACTATATTTGGAACTTGAGAACAAAGAAACTAGACTTGTTTTCAGAAAAGGAAAGAGTGGTATCCATTGATTAATTTCAGAGATGAAGATCTTTGAAAATGTAACCTGGAGAGATGAAAAAAGAAAAGCTCTGAGAGACACACTGAATTCTGACTTAATGATGGTGGACACCATCTTTAACAGGAGGATTTTATGGGCATGGTGGAGTGGAACTCACAGGGCTTGGTGATGGTTCCAAGGAGAACATTAATTCTTGCTGAGAGATTCTTATCTCGGGGATTTCCATATTCTAAAGCCAAATCCTTATTTTTTTTTTTTAAAAAAAAGCAAAACTCAGAGAACAGTATTTAGCCAACCAGATTGTTATGAAAGAATGCATTTGACAAATATAAATGGATTTATTGCTTTTTTCCAGAGAGAATATTGGAGAGTGGATCTCTTGATCCTCACCACTTGCAAGAAAGCAATCAACATCCAATCAGCATACTCGTGGTGGCCTCCACCCCATCTGATTCTAGTTCCTTAAAGTCACCAGCGAATCTGGTCTCAGTGGGCCTTTCCATGGTACATTAAATATTTATTTTAACAACCATACTCTGCGCTGGAAACTTGCACATAGAGTTTTACAACACTTCCCATTTAGAATTTAGAATATTTTAAAAATGATTCATAAAACACAGTTTAGGTCCCTGTGTTAACATGAACTAGACTTTATCACAGGGCTGCAGTGACAGAATCTAGCTTTTGTTCTTAATTCACAGCTGATTACCTGGTTTTTCTGGACCTTCAGAAATTCATGGGGCCTGGAGAGCTTGGTCCAGGCCACTCAGCTCCATGCCCAAGCTCTGGTAAAGGCAGTCTGAGGCCCAGCTGGGCTGCGTCCCACAGACCAGATTTACATGCATCTCACCTTATTACCCAGCTAATATTCCTGCCCAGACATTGCCAATATTTTCAGTCCTGATGAGTTTTATCCAATTTTTTTCCTTTTAGCTTTGCCTCACTTGTTTCCCATTTCTAGAATTGTTTATCCTTCACAACATGTAGTATCTGGAAGCACTTGATTTTTCAGTGTTAAAAGAAACTCATATCGCTGTTTGATTTACTATCCTTCCTGTTCTAGCTTCCCCAGCTTTAGTAAGGTAATTTTTACTTCAATTTAGAGGCAACCTGTAGAGGAAATGACTCAGCATCTGTTACTTACATACAGATATGTAAGACCTACAGATGATAATGCTGGAGTCTGACACTGCTGTATCTGTACTGCAGATACTGTACCTCTTTCCCTATTCATTTAAAAATATGCAGTCTTTATCACCTGCTTTGATTTTTCTTGAACAATGTGATACTTGTAGAAAATTCTAAAATGTAGGGTTTCTTCTCCTCCTTCTTCTTCATCATCATCATCATCATCATCGTCATTGTCTCCAGCTCCTCCTCTTCTTCTTCCTCCTCCTCCTCCTTTTTCACTTTATGGCTGTTCCTTCAGATGAAGTATACTGCCAAGTTCCAAACTGGGAACTTTGTAATTAAGAAACTCAGGAAGAAATTAATATAGCAAAGTATATCTGTGGACAATAAAATAAAAAAATAATGCTTTATGTTTATTATAGCATTAATATAGTGGCAAAAAGCTAAGTCTAAATATGCCTAATAAGTGACTAGTTAAATTATATACATTTATATGATGGAATATCATGCTATCTTCGAAGTCATACTTTCAAACAATTCTTGATGGTATAGGAGAAGTGCTGATGATACTGCATTCAGTAATCACTTCTCAGTCTTTTAGCTAAGATTAAGCATAGGATATTAAGTAGTAAAAAACTGGTGATTCAATGTAAGTTACATGTTATGGCTTATGTCTAGCTGTCCCCCTAAAGCCTCAAGCAGTGATAGAGTGGTGGTCTTCTGGAGTTTGTGATTAACTAATGGTCCAATGCTGGGATTATGGCTGTGCTACACACCCCCTGGAGTAGATCAGTGATAGAGTGGTGGTCTTCTGGAGTTTGTGATTAACTAATGGGCCAATGCTGGGTATATGGCTGTGCTACCTCCCCCTGGAGTAGATAGCTTGAATACAAAATATAAGGAGGGGAGAGAAGCTTGCTAGCTGCCACAGCTGCTGTTCCTCCCTTTGATTTTGCTGTTTTCCACTGCCATGAATGGCTACCCTCTGCCATGTGCCACTTAGCCTTGGAGCCAGCTCAGTATGGACTAAAACCTCCACTAACTGTGAACTAAATGAACCTTTTCTTCCTTCATTTGAATGTCAAGTATTTTGTTCCAGGAATAAGGAAAAAGTAACTAGGACAGAATTTGGCACCAGAAATCAAGTCATTGCTGTCACTAAACCTGACCATGTCAATCGTGAGCTTTTGGGAATAGCTTATAAGAAGAGATAGGAAGGGCTCAGAGATGTCACTTACAAAAGAAGTGCTGGAACACCTTTGGCTGTTCTGTATGGGAGATTCTGGTAAGAGGTAAAAAAAAAATGCAGAAGACTGATAGAATCCTGCCTTTAAAGATCAGGCTGGGAGGTTTCTTCTGGGAAGAAGGACTAAATTGGTTGTTGGACTCCAGACAATGTGTGTTATGGCTTGGCAGAAAGTTTGTCTGCACTTTGCTTGTGTCCAGAGACTTTGCCTGAGACTGAGATTAAGCATAATGGACTGGATAGTCTTGCAGAAGAAATTTCAAGGCAGTCAAATGTTGAGGCAGTGACATGGCTATTGTTGGGGGCTTTTAGCCAGACTTATGTTGAGAATCAAGAGCAAATATCCCAGCAGGATGATTAAAAATGTTGTGAGTTTGGCAAGAAAGTTCAGAGTATTTTGTTTTGTTATATGTTTTGGATACAGGGTCTTGCTATACAGTTTGGACTCATAGCGATCCTCCTGTCTTAGTCTCACTAATGCTGGGATTACAGGTGTGCACCACCACACCCTATTCTGGGACCAGGTATCAGGGCATGAGGTATCAGGGATAGAAATCAGGACCTTGTGCTTGCCAGGCAGGCCCTTATGCTGCCAAGCTATCGCCCCAGCCCCAGAAATAGTTTTATTTAGGCATAAAGAAAGAAAGACTTAGTCCACTGCATTGTCATAAAGTCACCAGTGGTACATGAAGAAATTATAATTCTAGCAAACAAAGGCTCTTGGGAATTCACTTGTTCTTGCTGTGGGGTGGGAGACACAGTCTGTATCTGCTTCCTCTCCAGGGTAGTAAGCATCGCAGTCCCAAGTGATTCTAGATTGCGAGGCATGCCATTAGATGCCTGTTGTACAGATTTGCTTCAATCTGTACAACAGAGACCAAGAACTATTGGAAGAATGTGTGCAAAAGGATCAGACTCTGCTGATCCATAGCGGTCACTCAATAACTCATAGGCTTTACTATTCTTATTCTTATCCACATTGAGTTCATACATATATACCAAGGCTCATCAAGCAACTTGACTGGTCAGCCCCTAACTACATTGTGTATGCCAGGTATGTCTTTCTGAAATGCTTTATCAGAACCATCTCAGTGCTCATGAGCAAGCAAACAAGCCAACACAATAGTTAAGGAAAGTCTTGTGAAGCGAACCTGTGTTTGACCAATAATTAAAGTCCACCTCCCAAGGTCACATGTCTGAGGAGCAAAGGCCTCTGAGATCTGTGTGGACTGCATATGCTTTTGTCTGGTGTATGTGAGAGAGGAGGCACCTAGATTCCCCTGCTAGAGGAATGAGTGATTGTTAGGAAATTTTCTTCAGCCTGGCTCATTATCCGGTTTAGCTATCAGGGCTCCATCTGAGCTTGCCAACAGGAAGCCTGCTTTTGATTTAACAGTGCTCTGAACAGGCCCCTTCTATGGCTTTCCAAGAATTAATTACAGAGCTTAGTAAAGGCGCCTGCCACAAAATCCCATGGATGGCTTTATGAGCAATTGTAGCAGCTACTCAGACACTACCAGCAGAAGCATGTCTTTTGGAGGCTGCTTGGAAAGACAGGGACAGGACTGACTTAGAGAGACATCAGCCCATGCACTTCCCAGCTAGAGAAAGTTGAAGTCAGAAAGCTTGAAGAGATCAGTTCACTACCACACAACATCCACATGATGGGGCACTCACACCTGCCTTGTGTGATGAGAGAGGGAGAGAGAGGGAGAACGAGGGCCTGATCATTGTGATGGATAGTAACTGAGGCCACAGGAAGGATGAGAACAACCAGGCTCTGGTTGTGCACCACAGGAGGGGTGCACAGCTGATGACCACAGGCATCTAACGGCATGCCTCGCAATCTAGAATCACTTGGACTGTGATGCTTACTACCCTGGAGAGGAAGCAGATACAGACTGTGTCTCCCAGCCCACAGCAGGCACAAGTGAATTCCCAAGAGGCTTTGTTTGCTAGAAGGGCTGATGGAATATTGCTGAGCTCCTTGCCAAAAACTTCCAGTTGGTTGTGATGGCAGAGGGCAGAGGGAAAGGGGTCCTTCTGTAGAGTAAGACTCTTCCTGGCAGTGGGGAGCAGCTGCCTCGTCCAGGGCTGGTTCACTTCTTATGTGGATGTGGCTGGAGTCCAAGGGCTTTCCATTCCCAAGGATTCACACATGCATGAAAGGCTGGGTGGGCCCTGGAGACCCCACGACCCAAACATGTGTACCTTTTTGAGACTAAAATAGAGGGATGGTGGTAAGGATAGCAGACCCCTAAAGGGCAGTGCAGTCAAGGTCTCAGTGGCTTACTTAGTGGCCCCTCCCACTGAGGAGCCCCATGTCCCTTCCCCCTCATGTCCAGGGCTGCTGAACACTGGGACTGCCTTGCGGACAAAAATTCCAGTGGTCCAGAGGCAATATGGAAAGGTGGACTGGTCTCCGCAGTACTTTCTGCTTCTGTCTGGGTGCATATATATGTCCATGCATACAAAAAAAAAAAAAAATCCCAAGATTGTCATTTGCCCAAATGTTTGTGAACTTTCTGTACTTGTGGCTCCTGGCCACAAGCTTTTACCATAATAGAGAGGGGAAAATTTTAAAAACAGAATTTGCTTCCCTGACTTTTTAAAAAGAAATTTTGGGGCCTCTTAAAAAGTAATTATCAAACAATCCTTTTGCTCATAGTCATTTTTCTGCTTTTTACATTTTTGTGTAAACAAAATTCTTTGACACTTGGATGCGTTCACCAGCTTTCACCAGCTAGTTAAGCCCAGGAGTGGTTTCATACAGACTCTTGACTCCTAGGGAGACAGAACTTCTAGTTCACATTTCTGGTCCAGACCTTTTTACAGACCTTTAGGCCCATGTCCGCAGCATACTGCTCAGCCCTGCTGCTGGATGGCTGCCCGGGCCTCTCAGATCATGCCAAGCCACACCTGAGCCCCTGTGCTCATGCATGGCATCAGTGGCCCCTGCTTTCCACTCACCTCAGGAAATAGGAAAGCCAGGCTTGCAGCTGCTCAGGCCAAAGGCCGTGGTGTTGCCCCTGGCTCTTCTCCTTTGCATATTACCCCTGCCCCATCTAATCGGCCAGGAAAATCTTTGTTATCCAGAATCCAATCATTTCTCCCACTTCCTCTGCTGCTTCCTCGGTCTAGGGTACTTCAGTATCTCTTAATTGGTCTCTAGGTCCCTAAAGTATGTTTTCTACACAGTAGCTACTATGAGCCCTTTAAAACCCGAGTCCCTTATGCCCTTCTTGGGCCTACAGCTTTCTAGAGGCCTTCTGTTTCACTTAGAGCAAAGCCAAAATCCTAACAGGGAGCTAACAGCTGTGCATGAAGACCCTGTACGTGCACCCTGCCCCCGCTCTTTCTGACTTCTATTTTACCTCTTGTTTCCTCTGCTTCAGGGCCACTGGCCTTTTTATTGCTCCTTGCTTAGAGCATTGAATGGACTGTCTACTACTTTGCTAGAATATTCTTTGCATAGTTATCCCTAGGCAAAATGCCTCACTTGTATGTGCATATATTCTCAGTGAGGTCTGATCTACCCTCCTGCATGAAAGGCCATCTGCCTCTCTTCCCTCTGAATTCCAAATCTCCTCTACCTTTGTGTTAGTTTGTTTTTCTCTCACCCACATGATCTTCAAGATTGATAATAGTAAATATGATTTATTTATTATAGTTATTGTTTATTGGCTCTTTCTCCATTAGAATGCATTCTCCATGAGGGTAGGTATTTTTGTCTGCTCTGTATAGAGATGCATCCCATCTGCCCAGAAACTTCCTCATACATAGCTATTGTGCAAAACAATTATTTGATGCATGAATAGGATGCCTTTCTTCACTATAATTAAGCGCACTAGGTGTTATAGAAACAGGAAGGGTTTGCATTTGGGAAGGATGAAATTAAAACAATAGTTTTGGCACAGATCAGTCGGACCAGCTTGGCAGCCCCCTGAGGACCTCTGACACACAGCACTGCACACGACAGATGCTCCAGAGCATTGGCTGAATGTATAGTAGACATGCTTAAGGGTTGGCCTCCCCAGCCAATAGAGTGCTATCCAAGTCATTGAAACAGTGTGAGTTATTTACATGCTTTTCTTCACATGGAAAGGTAAATTTTTTAAGGTAAGTGGGTGGTGGTTTTGTTAATGAGTTTGTTGGTTGTTTGAGGGTCTCTTACTTCTAGTGGTACTGGGATTGAACCCAGTACCTTCACACTGAGCTACTTCTCTGTCCATTTTTACTTTTATTTTGAGAGGGGGTATTGCTGAGTTGCTAAAGTTGCCCAGGCTGATGTTGAACTTGGATCCTCCTGTTTTAGGCCCCCAGAGTGCTGGGAGACAGGCGTGCACCACTGTATTCCAGTAGCCTGTCATTGTCAGGAAAGATTGGAGCAGGAGGGTCCATGGTGGAAAGACTGTATCAGGGAACTAGAAATACCAGGGGTGGGCCAGACAGATAGCTCAGCAGATTAAAGCGCCCTCTTAGGCAGATGCAGGGATGGGGGCTTTGATCTCCAGCCTGCCCTGCCAAGTCCCTGCTGCCCAGATACACTGAGACTGCACATGGCAGTGAGTGGTTGCAAACCCAGCTCTTGGGAGGCAGAAAACAGGAGGATCACTATGAATCCTGAACTGCTAAGGAGCAGAACGTGTACTAAATTAAAAAAAGAAAGAAAGAAAGAATAAGAAAGAAAGAAATAAGGAAAAATACCGAGATTTCTGTTCTGAACTCCATGACCTTGCAAAGGCTTCTTCCTGTGTCTGAACAATCTAGTTTTCTTTTCTCAAAAGTATGGATGTGGAAGACCACAGGATTATTTCTTGCTCTAAACACTTTTTGTAGAAAAACAGAGGCAACAGCACTTCAGTTCCCTTTCCACACAATGTAAAGAGGCCCGGAAGCCCAGGCTAGGGAGCAGGCGGACCAGGTCTGAAACCTGGAGCTGCTTCTCACCTCCTGTGCTACTAGGATAAACAGACTCTCTGGGCTTTCCTTCCGCATGTGTAATGTAGATAAATAATTCCAGCGCTGTACACTATGTGGGCTGCAGGAGAACATGTTAACTGCATCGCACAAAAAATGGCACAGAGTAAGAATTCTGTAGCTGTGAGGGAAGGTGACTGGGAAGAGGCCACATGTGGCCCGAGAGAATCAGGGCAACTCAGAGATTGTGCATCTGTAGGAACAGAGTCCACAGGTTTGCAAACTGACCTGTAGGGCATGGCTTCTCAAATTCATTTATTGTAGGGCATGAATAGGAAATAAGAAGTGAATTCCATAGCTACCTTTTTATAAGAGCAGAAAGGTGAAGTCCTTCATCTCCAAGCAATCATCTTTGCCTTTCTCCTTCTTTACCCATGGAAAATGGGCCTCTTGACAGCAGGCAGATGTAGTTCACCAAATGTTCTCTTTCCTGGTGCTACCCACCAGAAGTCCCAGCACTCAGGAGGCTGAGGCAGGAGGATTACAAGTCTGAGCCTAGCTAGTGGCTTAGCAGAAACTCATGTCAAAATACAAAATAAAAAGTGGCTGGGGATGTAGTTCAGTGGCTCTTGGTTTGGTTCTCAGTATCCCCACTATCGCCATCAAAAAACAAATATATATAATAGTAATAATATAAAATCCAGGCATAGAGGCCAAAAGACCCCAAAGCAGGAGGACTGCAAATTCAAGGCCTGCCTGAGAAACTTAGCCAGTTAGTGTAAACCTGTCTCAAAATTAAAAAGGTGGGGATATAGCTTAGTGTGAAGGTCCATGTTCAATCCTCAGTACCAAAAAAAAAGAGGAAAAAAAAAAACCAAAATAAAATAACCCACCTCCGTTAGAAAATAAATGCCTGTCCCTTGAGACTTTGATTTTGCCTCAGTGTAATAGGCTATGATTTTCTAAATGAAAGTAACTTTTAAAAAATTCACTGCTGATGGCCTTATGACTATATCATTCATGGCGTCTGACAAAGTCCCCTTTCTTTATATAGGCCATCATTAGCCTCCTCTGTGATATACAAGTCTTGCATGTTTTAATTAGATATAATTTTTGGAAATGAAGGAGAAATGATTAAATTGTCTGGGTTCTAGAAAAAACAAAGGATCCTTATTTCAGCCATCCATCGAGACTTGACATCTAGAGTATTACATGGTATAACTCAAATGAAAATATTTCACTTAAAAGTACAGAGTCCCTGTCCACGATATCATTAAAGGAAATCATTAAGCATTTATGCAGCACTTTGTGCCGGAAAAGTGCTTCATGGTTTTTTTTTTTTTTTTTATTGCTCACCAAAACCCTCTGAGGCAAGTTCTTCCCTACATTTTAAAACTGAAGCAGAGAAAAGACATTAAAGTACTTAGGTTTTAGAATAAATGACTGGGTGAGAATGAGACCTTTGAAGCAAAAGTCAGCTGCTTTAATCTATTGAACCATTACGTTAAAATTTCATTCACTGCATAGTCTTATCTGATGCAAGACTGGCTTTCTCCCTTTAGTACCTAGATCACTGATGGTACAGCCAGTGTATGTGAACTACTCCTGGGGCTTTAGTATGGCTTCTTCCTTCTGAGAGGAAACTCATGTTGAAATTTAATCCCCACTGTGTGCTATTACAAGGTAGGTGAGTAGAGCTCTGCCTTATAATTAGATTGATCCATTCATATGATCAGTAGATTATCAGGTTATCTTAAAAGAGGGTCAGCTGTAAAGGCAGCATCTCCAGGTCTCCCACACTCTCTGGCACACGATGGCCAGTGTCATCTCAGGGCTCAGCCAGCAAGGTCATCACCAGATCGGGGCTCTGGCCCTTGAACCAAACCATGAGCCAAAATACACCTCTTGTCTTTATAACATACCCAGTGTGTGATGTCATATTACTAGCAACTGATTATGGACTGATAAATACACTGGTTATAAAAAAAAAAAATACTGCTTCATCATAACCAACTCCAAAAAGCACAAAATTCCTAATAAAAATAAAGGAATATAGTCAATGTACATAAGGTGATTGAAAGATGTGGTGAAAGATTAAATTAAAAGTATGATCAAAGCGCATTACCCTTAATCTTCCTCAGAAGACTCCCACTGCTCCAAGCACACTTATCCCATCCATCCTGCTTTCTGCAGCAGTTCTCGAAACTGTCTTTCATATTTTTAGTGAGCTGTTGTGGCTGCTTCAATGCCGTTGCTGATTTAAGACAGTACCTTTTGTGACCATTTTGACTTTTGGGAAAACTCAGAAGATGCGCAGCGCCCGAGCTGCTGAATGAGCTGGGTGAGAAGCTGTGTGATGCTTCTGCTTGGTAGCCTTTCTGCTGGACGGCACCTGCCAGCACACCCCATGCTTTTAGCCACACCTCATAAAGACACTCATGAAAGAAGACCTGCAGAGGTGCTTGAGAAAGTGGCCACAGGGCCAGGGAGATGGCTCAGTAGAATAAGCGCTTGCTTGGCAAGCACTAGGGCCTGAGTTCAATCCCTGGTTCTGCCAAAAAAAAAAAAAAAAAAAAAAAAGAAATCTAGAAAGTGGCCACAGTGATGGGACACATGTGTTGAATGAGAAGTATTTTTAGACACATTGTGTCTTTTACTGTAATACATTTAAAAAAATTAAGCAGTCACTCTACATTTAGATCATACCTTGTATCTTTTTTAAAAGCAGTACTGGAAATTGAAACCCCAATGCCCTAAGATACATATCATGTCTACTTTTTCTTTCCTTTTTTTTTTTTTTTGGTGAGACAAGGTCCCTCTGAGTTACCTGAATGGGCCTTGAACTTGTGACCCTCTTGTCTGAGCCTCCAGTAGCCGGGATGATAGCTGTGTGCCTCAAGCCTGGCAAGCCAATGTAATTTTTAAAAATAGACTTTCCTGTGTTGTGGCAGTGAGCAAAACCGCAATGTGTGTGGCTTCTTCTTCATCCTAAGTCTTGCATCTCGGGTGGAAGGGTACACCTCCGTTGGATCACTCAGACATTCAGGTTACGTCCACCTCAGATATTTTAGGATCCCCAGGGCAGGCCGAGAGCAAATGTCTCCCTAAGACAGATCCGATTGTCTCCCTAAGTCCTCTGGCCCAAGCGCTACACATGCATCAACCCTTCCATTCATAGTCTTGTCACCAGGAGTGGTCCACAGCTGCAGCCTAATTGACAGGAGCTGCGGATATCGGCAGCGCCTGGTTCGTTTAGAGAGCACACTTGCCTCTTCCACAGACTGATTTCAGAATGTTCTTATGAACTTCAAATTTAAGACATTAACGATAGTTTTTATTCACCTTCTGCATGTAATAGGTGATGTTATCCCTTGTGATATTTCTTCCTATGGTCCTGCATTTTCTTATTTTCATAGCCCTTTTGCACGGTTCATCTCTTCTAATCCAGTAAAAGAGAATATCTGATTGTCAAGGAGACCATGGTTCTTCCTTTTTGCCTGCTCAGGACCAACAACTCTGGCATTTGTAAGGCAGGGTCTACCCCTGAGGGAGGGTAGAGTCTGTTAGTTCAACCTCTGGACCTGGCCTACTGCAAAGCATTAAAGTCTGAGGTGGCACATAGTTCATAATTGGAACTAGATGACCTCATTTTTGTTTGCTATGACAGTGTCAGGGATGGGTTCATCTTCCTCTGTGTCTGTGGAGGCCAAGAAAATCGGAAGATAGCAGGCTGGGTAGGATGGTGTTGGCGTCACCGAGCCTGGGAGCCACACCAGCCTGCAGACTGCAGAAAGCTTGCTGTTGGGAACTGCATAGCCTTGCAGCTCTTTTTTCAGTACCCATGAGATGGTTCTAAAATGAAAAGGAAGTGAACTGTGAAATGGCATGGAAATTTTCGGATTATGGACAGATGCTTTCTTATGGACTTGGACTTTTCCCTTTCATATATGTCCTGAAGAAAAGGTTGCCATCTGGTCAGGTGAGTCCCAAGGAACAGCTTCTGGAGGATGCCTGCAGTGAATTTGCTTTGCAGTTGGTGAGTCAGTGCTTTGACTTCAGCCTTTGGTCTGCAGCGACTGCAGACAACTTTGACCTACTTCTGGAAGGAGAGTCGCTTTGGCTGGGGTGCTGAGCTCTTTCTCAGAATCTCTCTCAGACGGTTGCCAAATACTGTTTTTGTAACTGCGTTGTAAAGTCTGAGGAAAGTCATTTTGGGCTGCTGCCCAGGGCCTGATGCCCCAGTTGTAGCTTTGCGTGTTACAATCTTCGTATTCCATTGGAATTGAAGTCAGGCATCACCCACCTTATTCTACAGCTCTGAAAAATGAGAAAGGTTCTCTGGACCTTAGCAGTTGCCTGGCAGCAAGTAGATAATCGATCTTATCTTGTCCTGATTCCTTACATTTGGACTGTCCTTCTCAGGGACTTTGAAACCAGCATAGCCTTTCAGAACTCACAAAAGATCTCATGCCTCTCACAGCAAAATGGCTAGGGTGGCCTCCTTAATCTCTGTTCTCTCCTTCAACTTGCCTAATGTGTGCAGATTTATGTTTCCTGCAATGACACATTCCCTAACTAAACCGTTGGAAATTGGAATGCACCTAGAATTGTCGCTAATGCACAATAAAGTTTCATTTTCCCAAAATGTGACTATGACATTGTTATCCTCATAACTTTAACATTTCTTTAGAAATCATAAAGGTTTTACCTAGCCGAAGCTCTTACTCAGTTTTGTTTAAAAAAAAAAAAAAGAAAGAAAGAACAATGACCTCTAACCAGAAAGGAGATATATTTAGTGAGGAGGGTGGAAGATGAGGAGTAGGGTGGAAAAAAATAAAAAAGGGAAGAAAGAACAAAACTGTACATTAGCCTTTGCCGCTGGCTTCTGAGCTATTCTTAGCCCTGACAGCACAATTAATAAGGGAAAAATAGTCCCCAGAAGAAATGTGGCTGGAGGCACTAACCTG
This sequence comes from Ctenomys sociabilis, assembly GCA_004027165.1. Lineage (NCBI taxonomy): Eukaryota > Metazoa > Chordata > Mammalia > Rodentia > Ctenomyidae > Ctenomys > Ctenomys sociabilis. The sequence continues at coordinate 76,751 of PVKA01003172.1, forward strand.
CCCTCCTTCCCCTTCTGCCAAGAGGGACAAAGTCTAGAGAAAATTTCCCCAGTGAGAGTTCTTGGGAAAACAACACTCTGGCCATTGGAAAACCTTTCTTTATCAAGCTCAGGGGCAAGTTAGTTTATGGCACAGCGTATACACACAGACTCCAGGGCAAGGAAAGAGGCTCCTCGAAGAGTTCACAGTGTGGACAGGAAGAAGGGAGCAGCCAGCAATGAAGCGAGGACCTAACAAAGCAATGGGAACTTGCCTAAAAGGCTTTCACGCTGGGTAATTGGAAAAGACTTCAGGAGAAAGCAGGTTTTAGGTCAGTCTCTGAGGAAATACAGCTACAGGTGGAGAGGGGAGGCAGGAATGACATGAACCGCGTGTTAGGGTGACAGGAGGAGCATGGCCAGACTGAAGGATTGTCTTTGGGCTGAGTTGTGGAAGGCACTGTTTGGGGTTACACTTTTGAGGATTTTCCTACTCCTATCTAAATGTCAATTACACCAGAATCCACCCCCATGAAAGTTTTAATGGCTGCTGTATCTGTGTAATCCAAATAAAAAAATCTGATTTTATTTCACACATGAAAGTTAGGCAGGCTCACCTGCATAATGCCAGATGCCACATATTGGTCTTGGTAATCTCAGAGATATAAAGAAATATGCTGGCAGGACAGTCACCCTTCTTAGTTTTTTAAAAGGAAACTTCAAATCAATATTTCCATAAAAATTGATTTTCTGCTTACAATTTTGTATACAGTACTGAGTTCCTATTATTTTTACGTACCTATAACAATGGGCAGACATGTCTCAGTAATGAAGTAGACTCATTTTACCTTTACAAAGCCTTTTGTGATGGATGTTCCTCATCCCATTTGGGAAGTCAGTATTGTGACCAAATTCAAGACCAGGCCTCCTGACTTCCAGTGTGCGGCCTTTCTGAGCCTGGGCTCCAGTGCCTATGTCAAGAGCAGGAGAGTCTATCCTGTGGATCAAAATAAAAGCCAGTGACCTCAGAGGAGAACGCAGCAAGCCAGTGCCTCTCCCTCTCAGTGGTGGGCGCAGAGGTTGATAGGCATAGTTTGGAGAAAGCAATTTGGCCAAATGTACTAAGAACCTTAATACTTGCCCTACACTTTGACCCAGTAATTCCACTTCTAGGAATTTATCTTAAGGAATTAATGAGATATGTGGTCAAAGGTTTACATAGAAACATGTTTACTGGAATACCCAACAATGAGAGATTAGTTATAAGCAATGGTATACTCTTACGGTGGAATATTATAGAAGTTATTTTAAAGATCTGTTTTGAGGGTTGTTTACTAATGGTAAGTAAACACTGAGAAAACATTTGTCACATAACATGGAATGAAAAAGAATCTGCATCCAGAGAATATAATTAACAAAGAAAAAAAATATACCAAACGTTAATAACACACAAACAGTGAAGAGATTACAAACAAATCTTTAAAACTTTTCATACCTATTTCCCACATTTCCTGTAAGGAAGAAGCGGGAATTTTATAATGAGAATAAAGATTATGTTTTAAATTTTTAAAGTAAAATCAGTCAATGAGATGGAGCACTAGAAATAAGGAAGGGCTTAGGGATTTAAAATGGTCATGTTTACCTAGATGGACCTATATCCATAGAGCTTGTGTTCAGAAAACACTAACAGTGAATAAACACAGTGTGACTTTGTTGCATTTCCAAGAGGAAAATTAAGGATTTATGATTTGAAGATGAAAACCACGACTGCAATAGAGCATGTAACAAACACTGCGAGCTGGATAAGGTCAGCTCTACGTAGTTGAGTCACTTCAAGACCTGAGCCAGTTTTACTGAACGGCAGGGGCAGGGCGCTTGCTAGGCCCATTGCCCGCAGCTTTTGGAAGTTCCCCACACCTGGCTGTGGTTTCCTCCTCCTCTGTGTTGGGCCCTTGTTTGTTTTGTACTGTAAAAAGGAACAAAGTCATCAGAGAACTGCACACAGAACAAACGAAGCCCCAGGAAATGGTGGAGCCTGAAGAGAAAGCCATGCAGCAATGGTGGCAAATATGCTGGTGCAGGATCCAGGGTTAATATTCTGCAGTTGGAGGAGACGCAAGTCCTTGGAGGCCTTCCAGTCTGGATTCAGAGAATTCATCAACAGGAAAACACAGAGTTGGCCTGCTCTGTATTTTCTTTGCCTTTTTCAAGGTTGCAACATAAATTTCCCAACTTGGAAAGCTTTAAGGTCAGGGAGAGACACTTTGGGAGTTCAGGGCCTCTCCTCCTCCAGCTGGAGGGGACTGTGTCTACCTCCGTCCTGGGACAAGGTGGGCTCCAGTCCACAGAGTGCTGCTGCCCAGGCCCAAGACAGTGCCGGCTCTGTTTGACTTCTAGGGCAGACAACGGAAGGAACGGCTGGAAAACTTGACTTCTCCTACTGAGAGCCGTGGGGCTGCTTTGGAAAAAATCCACGTATGCCAGGGAAGCAGAAGCCTTCAGAAATTCTCACTGGATGACTTTATAGCAGACTCACCATGCAGAATGCCCAAAGGTATTTCAGAGGTGTCTAGATTTGCAATACTGGATCGATTCTAAAAGGCAACCGCTGCAGCGCTATTGGAATATTTGTGTTCTCGTTTCCCATTAGCAGGGATGCTGACACTGAAAGGCACCACACAGGATCCAGAACAACTGTCAGTGTAGCATTATAAAAATTGAGTATGTGTCAGAAACAGATTTAGTTTCTTTGGGTTAATATTATTTTTGCAATTAGGTAATGAACTGACATTAATTTTCTTGTGCTATGAGATTAGGTTAATTTACTCCAGAATAACCTTACATTTTAAAAATTAAAAGTGGTACCTGTCCCTTCTCCTTATCAATCAAAGTAGCAGCACCAAGAAGCATGGCCACTAGGTACACAATTGTGCCCTTCTAGGCAGTTGGATGAGCACTAAATATGACACATTATTTTACTCTGACATTTTCATGTTTAAGAACTGACAAATAACTGTCCATTTGTGAATGGTTAAACTTAATTATTTTTCCTGTAAGCAAAATAACCTCTCTCACAAACAGGAATCTACAAATAATACCTATAGCTGTTTAAATCTTACATATAATAATGCCACAGTAGGTAGAAAACAAGTTTGTGAAAATAAAGTTAAATAGTTTATCCTTTCTTTGACCTTGACAAAATGTAAGTGCCCTCTCTATGGCTCCATAAATTGTTCAAAACCCTTTAATGATGCAAATGTGCTGACAATGTTCCCACACTTGCTAGGACTGGGGTCCTTTAATATTCTGAAAATTACTTTAATTAACCTTATTTCATCTTGTAGTAGTGGTAGAACACTTTAATATTTTAACTACACATTAATTTGTTTCATCATTAACCTTGGATTTTGCCCTTGAGATGATAGTAATTTATAATGTGAGTTGAATCAGGTGCCAGTACATTAGAACGCTACACATGCTGGGTTCTGTCCACAGCTTCAGTGGTTAGGATTCACTGCTCTACAGAGGATAGAAATACATCTCAAAGAGGGGGCAGAGTTCAGCAGAGAACTCCAGTGATGTAAAATTGTTGGCCAGTGCCACTAATGAAGGAAGAGGGACGCTGAATGGCCGAGGGTCAGGGACTCACCCCACACTGGGGTAGCGGGACTCAAGGAGTGCTGGATCCCTGGGGTGAGTCAGGGCCTCTCCCCACCCACCCCAACCTGTCCTCTTGGGATTGGGAGAAGCTGTCACAGAAGAAGGAAAGAAGGGAGATAGTGACCAGCCTCAGACAGTGTCCACTATGATAATTAATCAAATTTACTTTAATATCAAGAACATGCAAGCCGGGCGTGGTGGCGCAGGCCTGTAATCCCAGCACTTGGGAGGCTGAGGCAGGAGGATTGTTGTGAGTTCAAGACCAGCCTGAGCTACAAATTGAGTTTAAGGCCAGCCTGAACTGCATAATGAGACCCTGTCTCAAAAAGACAAAAAAAAAAAAAAAAAAAGAACATACACAACATCCCTGTTCTCCCAACAGCTCTCTCAGCTCTGTCTCTTTGGACGCATTGAAACAGCTAAATGCTGCCCCTATGTGCAACTGAATCGTGGGTTTTATACTTGCCACGATTCTCAAAAGTGCACGCAACAGCCCTGTTTTTCAGAAATCCCACTACACCTAATTCACAAACCTGTGTCAGGAGCACCGCGAGTGCCAGAGGCAGAGTTGCTGAAGTCCCCTGCTTCCAGAGAGCCAGCTTAGGCCAGGCGAAGCCGGGAGGCGGGACCGAGCCCTTTGTGAGCGCTCAGCAAGTCCACCCTCTTCTGCACGTGCCGCCGCGGGCCAGAAGAGGGCGCTCTCCGCGGCGTGGCCGCAGGTGGAGTCGCAAAGGCCGCAAAGGGCACATTCATTTCCGGATCTGCCCAGAAGCCTGTGTCTTGAAAATTGTTACCTCTGCTTTTCGTATATTAACACAAGCTGCACTTTAAACACATTCAGTGACAGCAAATGATATCTATAACCATAGGAGCTATATTTAAATTGCCTTAAGTATTCTGCTTCATAGATACCAGAGTGAGAGCATTTGAGGAATCGGGGCTTTCCAAGAGTCCAATTTCTTCTACCTCTGACACCCACCATATGTATTTTCTCACGGTGGAAGATATTTAATATAATCCTGCATAGAGTCCTGAGGGGGCAGGAGTAGGGCAGGCGACGTACGACGAGCCAGGAGGGAGAATCCACTGCGTGAGCTCGCTTTGCTGCTGTGGTTGGGAGTGTGTCTGCTTGCAGCTGCCCAGGAGAATAGAGGAAAGGTGTTGTGTGAAAAGGAAACTCGGGTAGGTAAGAATCTGGGCGCAGTCCCTCCTGGTTCAGGCAACTTTGCCCCCGCATATATAGATGGGGCAGGGGCCAGGGTCCCACTGATGAGGGGGTCAGCCCACAGGATGGATGAGATGATTCTCCCACATCAGGGAAAGTCCTTAGCGATCCTGAGCTCAACGCTTCCCCCCCACCCACCCACACACTGATGCCCAGGAAGATTGTGACAAGTTCAATTCCTGGCATGTAGCACTGAGACAGCAAATGAGACAGGGTGGTGGCACGCGCTTGGGAGGCTGAAAACAGGAGGATGACTATGAGTCCGATCTATGTAGTGAGACCCTATAGACCCTGCCTTAAAAAACAAACAACAAAAAAACTCCCAGGCAATCGCAGGTCACAACGGCTTAGCACAATGGAAGATGCGTCCTGCTCAAGGGAGTGGCAGTGTTGGGTGGGCACTCTCCATGCAGGATTCAGGGAACCAAGAGCCTTACTTCTGAGGCTCCACTGTCCACGAAGGTCTCGGAGTTTGCTGCTGGGTCTGTGCGCCCGGCTGAGGCAAGCAAAGAGGGACCGTGAGGGTGGGGCGGGAGACGAGCCGGCCTGGAAAGGGAGGCTCACTGCTGTTCACCTTCCGCTGGCCAGCTCCCGCTGCAAGGGAGCCTGGGAACTCTGGTCAAGCAGGGGGTGGGGGACACAGGAAATAGAGAAGACAAGTTTAGACAAGTGCAACGCTGGGTCTGTCACACCGGTCTGAACTAAAGTCCAAACCAGTCATCTGACAGCTGTTCACTTCAGTCTGCAGTCTTTGTTTGGGAGCTTGGCTCTGACTAGCAGAGGGCGCATGGTCTTTGGAGATGGACAGACTTGGGTGCAAATACTGTTATCTGCTCCTGGGCAAAGAATTAACCTTTTTGAGGTTCAGAGTTCTTTGTTGGGATGAGATTATTTTGTGGAGTTGCTGTGATGGTTAAATGAGATAATGAATATAAAATATGTCACCAAATACTTCCTTGTAGAAACTACTGGGACCAGTTGAGAGGGCCAAGGAGAAATAGACTTTGTATCCAATTTTAACAGCCTTGGGTGCTGGTACAGCCCAGGGATGGGGCACCAAAGGCAGTGGAGCATTCCTGGGTCTCTTGCTATACATTTCATTCCAATACACAAAGGACTTGGAAAGGAAAATAAAACAAACAGGAAATCACGTCTCTAAACCCACAACCCTCCATTTGCTTCGATTAATGAATTTCTGCCCCTATAGCCCCCAGTTCCAGCCAGTTATAATCCTCCTTGCTCAGTCTGGCTTGGTCACTTTTGGAAAGCACTAAATTTGCTTTTCCATTTTGAAAAAGATGTATTCTTTCTGAGAAAGCCAGCTTTCAATTGCAGATTCTGGTGCTGCAGAAAGAAAGAGAAATGCTTTCCTCCATGGATAAGACCGCGGGCATCTTGAGCATCAACAAATATTTGCCACGGGGTGAATAAACATTTTTACACAGGCTGTAGCAACAATGAAAGAATGGTTTTGCCTGAAACAATAATGTGTTGGGCGCAGGGCTGCATTTTAAGACCCCCCTGAATGTGTTCTTCAGTTGTAAATGTTTGCTAACAATAAAGCCAAGGCATGCAAGCGGGGACACACACACACACACACACACACACACACCCTTGCCACACACACACACACACAAACACCCTTGCCCGCATTCTACCGGAAGGTAAAAGAAGAAGCCTAATTGTGTCTTTTTGTAGCGCATTGTCCTTTCAAATAACCTTCCATGCCTCACTAGCTAAGCTTAGTGGTGATAAGATATTGGGAGCAATAAATAAAATGACATCGGGAGCCCTGAATGTTAAGCTTCCCCCATCCCCCAAGAAATAATTGCCCAAAATGGCGCCTAAAAATCACAAAACGTGGTCCTGCAGTGCCCCCTGGTGCCTCTTTTGTGGAACTGTCAAGAACGTAATTGTGAGAGCCCCAGTAGTTAGGTAAAATCCTGATTTATTTATGAGGCTGGGATTTGGGGGGCAGATTATATGGAAAAGAAGTAGGCGGCCTGGAAACTGAAACTGCTTTCTTTCAGACCTTTTTTCTAATGGCTTACTTCTGTCATGTCAAAATAATTGATATTATTTACCAGTATGAGATTTAAAGACTGAAATCATGCATTGTCATGGAAGGAAGCCTTTCACCTTTAAAAATTACTGTCTTTTAACCTTGTTTTGTTTTTAAGAAGAGAGATTATTAAGCAGTTTCTTTTGCCAACTTAGAAATTCTTTGTAATTCAGTTGGACAGAAAACAGTTTTTAATTTTCAATATTATCATATGTAATAATTGAGCCATTCTTTATTTTTTTATCAAGTCCCCTTATTTAAATAAAAGATAGATAGGACCAGTCTGTGAAAGGAGAATGAAGGTTGCTGGAGAAAGTACTGTGTTCTACAGACTGTATTTTCTGCTTTTTTTTTTTTTTTTAAAGCATTGGCTGGTTAGGCAGGAGCAGGGACTGGGGTTCGATCCCCAGCTCGCTGTGCCAGGCCACCCCCAGGCACACTGAGAGGCAACTGAGGCTGGGCATGGTGTTGCGCTCCTGTAATTCCAGTGCTTGGGAGACAGAAAACAGGAGGATCACTGCGAGTCTGACCTACATGAGACCCTGGAGACCCTATACTAAAATACATTTCAAAAGATAAAATACATGATTCATAAAAAAGCATTGATATATATTCCAGTAAGGATATTCCTATTGCCTGGAAAGGGGAATTGGTTATATTGTACACATTTAGCAAGTGGAAGTGGTAAAAGATAAGCCTTGAGAATTTTAGAGTGCTGGTGTTTACCAATGAAACTAACTTACATTAAACACTGCAGCCAAAATTATAAAATATGAAAACAAGAGGCCTTGTCCTTCCTCCACCTCCTTCTCTGAGCTAAGGTTAACTTAGCTCAGTTTGCAGCTAAAAGTGCCAAGCAATGTGCACAGGCGGGCACAGGTAGAGCCCTGGAGGAGGCGGGAGAGGCTTCCATGGAGGATGGGACCTTGGGGGAGTGGGGCAGGGGTAGGAGTGAGAACTCACGCAGGCCAGGAGCCTGTGCAGCACATCCAGCTGGTGTGAAGGAGTGGGTCAGTAAACCCAGAGAGGGTCCCCAGCGGGCTGCAGGAGACCCCAAGAAGCTTCATACTAAGGGCCCCAGAGGTTCCCCTGTGGGTTTAGGCAGGAGAAGCCCAGCAACCCAGCAGCCCAAGGGAGGCTCCGAGAAGCCAGCTAAGGCTGACATCACATTGGATGTAGAATGGGAATTTTCTCGTTTTTCTTTGGAGAGCAGTCATCCATGCTGGTGGGAATCTTGGTATGAGGGATCGGTGCATGGTGAAGAAAAGACAGGTGCTTTGGAGCTTGTCGGGTCTGTATGCAAAGCCCAGCTTGGCCATTACCAGTCCCAGACAGGTTTCTCAACCTCTCTCAATCTGTTTCTCCACAGGTGCACTGGGCATGACCCACTCTGTGGGCCTGGAGAAGGCGGGTTGGGTGTGCCTGGCAAAGGCGCTGGCAGGACAGGTGCCCCGGGAAGGGGGCTTAGCTGTCTCAAAGCAAAAGCGATTCCCATCATAAAAGCTCCAGACCGAGCCAGCCCTGTAAGGTTGTATATCTTTACAATGAATGCCTGCTCCTTCTTCTAGCCTGGGACCTTTATGGACCAGAACCTATGAATCAGAATAAACTTTTTCCCTTTATAATTTAATCCATACAGGTATTTCATTATAGTGACTGGAAGCTGATTAATGCATGCAGTGTTGCAGTGCAGTTTAATTCGCTGTGCTTCCCCTCCTTCCAGATATCTGCCAGGGGCTGACAAGGCAGCTGCTGTCTTGGAGAGTGTGGGTCAGGGGCAGAAGCTGTCAGGGGGGCAAGACCCCACCTCTGTGGTCTTTCTGGTGGTCAAGCAGGATGCCCAGAGCATTTGCTGAAATATATAAATTTAATGAAAAGCTTTATTTTGTTGTCCTTTTGAAATTATGTTTATGAAGATTAACTCTGAATTCCATCTTAGGAGGAGCAGGAGAATGCTGACGCATAGTCATTGTAAGAAGGGGTCATAGGATACAGGATAAAGAGATAGGAGAGAGGCAAGCGTCTTGCCAGAGAATGGGCTAGTGTGGAGGCCTGACCTGGAAGCAAAGATCCTGAGTGCAAAAAGGCTAAACGGCTTTCGGTGACAGGGCTGCTAAAGTACACATGTACCAGGAATGAAAGCATGATAACTCTTCAGGCCCTGGTGCAAAGAGCTCTGAGTTCTGAGCTTGGTGCCTTCCCTTCTTCTTAACTTAGTTTCTGCATCTACAACCTAACAAGGCTGGCATCGCAATTACCCTTTTCAGTGCTAGGACAAAATCCCCGACATCCAAGGTTAGAGGAAGAGAGGGGTATTTAGCTTGCAGTTTGTAGAGGTTCCAGTCTAGAGCTGGCGGCCCCTAGGCAGGGTGGTACGGCAGAGGAGGAAGTGTTCACGGCAGGCAGAAGGAGCAAACTACAAGTGACAAGCTGTGGCTCTCTTTCTGTCCCTTGTATCTTACCCAGGCCACCTGCTGTTAGGGTGGGTGGCGCTCACGTCTGAGGGGGGCACCTGTCATCCTACCCAGATGTATGCCAGGCCAGTCAGTGGGCCGGCTTAGGAACCTCACGCCCTCGATGCCAGCTGCACACCCTCCAGGTCTCGGTGAGGTAGCGCTTCCCGCACATGCCATGCTGTCTAATCTTCAGGATGAAGAGAGTTAGGCTACACGACAGTGCGAATGTATGTAACACTGGTTGGCTGCACGCTTAAAAATGGCTAAGATTGGGGCTGGGGAGATGGCTCAGTAGAATAAGCACTTGCCTGGCAAGCATCAGGGCCTGAGTTCAATCCCTGGTTCCACAAAAAAAAAAAAAAAAAAAAAGGCTAAGATGATAAATCTATACCATGTGCTCTTTTTATTCTTGATTTTAAAAACTGGAGTACAAAAGTATGCACACATATGCACCCAATGCTTAATAGACATACTGTAGCTATTATTACGCTTTTTTCTCTCTCTCTCTCTCATTCTGGCCATTTGTTCATTCCACGGAGGACTCAGAGCAGTGCGCCAAGCGCTGGGAGGGAGGAAGATATTCAGTGAAGAGCACTACTGCTCCAGGGGGCAAATGGTTGCCACTGCAGGTGGCTAAGTGCCATGCAGGACAGGAGCGGGAGGACAGGAGGATCTCTCTACGCAGACCCTTGGGCACTTCTGTAGGGAAAGCCTGCTGTAGTGCAGATAAAGGAGGGCCTGGCGGGAGAAGCCTGGCTGCAGCCTTTAGAGCCTGAGCTAAGGCTTGGGGGCCACGAAAGCTGTGAGGCTGGAATGACACAACCTGGGTTTGTGACAGGGAGATGAGTCCTGCATTTGCCACTGAGGTAGTGATAATGAGGGTAACCTTTTTCTTTAAAAAAGCAATGGCTTCAGCAGGGCAGTGCCAGGAGTGAAAAAGTACAACTAATGAAGGGCCATTATGAAATGTGCTGTCACTCCTCCCAGGAGGGCCAGGGCTCCTCAGCAGCAAAGGGCCATCTGATCAGCTCTCCAACAAATCCCTTCCAGGTACTCAACGTGTGGTCCAGGGCAGAAGATTCCCACCTCTCGCCCATCCCTGCAGCCTGGCTTCCACACTGCCCAGAACCTGCTCGCGATGCTGCCCCATCTCCATGCAGTCTGCCTCCCACCCCAGCCTCTCCGGCTAGAGATGTGCTGGGCAGTGATGCCCCTTCTGCCTGCCACACTCATGAGCACCTGTGTTCATCTCTATGTGGGCTTCCTGACTCAACAAAGTACACTGTGCATTTGCTTTATTGCAGACTAGTGGTTATAATAAAATTAGTTCTATTACAGGTTATTGGTTCATGATTAGAGTTACATGAAAAATCCCGATAGGATCTGGCTCTGTCTTCCATGGCTGAGCAATTGAACTGACTGCACAATTTCTTCTCCTTTTTCTGTGCTGTAGCTTCATTTTCAGGTTATGTTCAAAGTCTGTGAAAAAACAAGACCTATTTCAACTGGACTGTTCTACAACTCCTAGGTAGGGTGACTATATAATTCAGTACCCAAACTAGGACAACCGTGAGTGTGAAAGGAAGGCTATTAATAATTAAGCCGGGACAATAGCATAAGCTAGCAGGGCCGCAGGCAAACTGCGACAAGTGGTCATCCTATTTTTAGGGGCAAGCTGACTCTGTCTCTGTCATTTGTTAGTCTTGTTAGGCAATGCTACTTTTCCTAATTGCCTTTTCAAAAAGCTAATTTGGGGCAATCATTTTTATAAATTAGAATTTTTCTCTTGTGATATGACTGGCAATTGTGTAACCTTAGAACAAACTTGGGAGCTTAAAATAATAGGTGAAAAAGCATATTAACATCCAGGCATAAGTGATTGTTTGGGACTCTTTGAAAATTGCAAAGTATAGGAGGAAATCTGGGCCGCCATTGTTTTATGCCAAGCTTGTGACCTGGCCCGAATATGAGAACGTGCTTCCTTTCTCTTGAGGTACAGAAAACTTTGTACAGTGACATTGAATTTTCACTCACTTCCACAAAAGCCAGATCTGAGCAAATGAAAACCCGCCCTTTGGCATCAGAGTGAAATACACATCACTATACTTGCTTTTCTGGGAAGTAACCTCATTTAGAAATATCTGGGTGTCATCTGGAGATCCTGACCTTGACTCTAGGTTGATTCAAGTAAAACTGACTCTTTAATGTCCCTGTCTTCAAGACAGCCGCCAGCGGTCCATTATCCACTCTTGGCTACCCAAGTGATGGCCTTCTGTGCTAAAGCATGAAGCTTTCTGCTTTTGATTTCTCTAGTGGTCCTGGGACACAGGAGCTGGAGGCAACATTAGGTAAAGTATGTCGAGTCCTGGGAGAGGTAGATTGTGCCTACTATTGCCCCACTGTGACACCAGTTTGTGTGAAGATCAATTGTGATTATGTACACTGGCAGAGGCACCATTACCATGTGAGTTGTCATCCTTGTGTCAGAATTTGCTGGCTGCAGCTAAAATATTTTGGCCGTCACAGAATGAACTGCAGTGTGTACAAATCCATATATGATCAGTCATGTTGTAAGAGGGTGCCGCACCTAGATGTGGTTTATATTATTTCTCTAATGTCAGAAGAAACCTGCACTTAGTAAGAGAAGTGGTGGCCTTTGACTAAAACATATGTAGAACTTTGGTTAGCTTTGAAGAACAGGTGATTCCCAAGGAGGGAAAGAAGGCAGTGGGCCTGCTGCACAGGTGCACGCTGCCTAGATATTCAGGAGGATGAGGCAGTAGGATCACAAGTTCAAGTCTAGTCCCGGCAACTCACTGAGCCCTTGCTTCAAAATAAAAATAATGAAGGACTGGGGATATAGCTTAGTTACAGAGCACTTTTTTTTTTTTTTTTTTTTTTTTTTTTTTTTTTTTTTTTTTTTTTTTTTTTTTTTTTAGTGGGATTGAACTCATACCCTTGTGCTTGCCAGGGAAGCACTTATTCCAATGGGCCATCTTCCCGGCCCTACAGCACTTTCTTAGCATGAATTCAGTCCCCTATACCACTCACACACACAAACACAATCACCTGAAGATAAAAGGAAAAGATGAGAAAGGAAAACAGACTGAAAGAGGGGGAGAGGTGGGAGGGAAAAATGAATGAGGGAGAAAGAAAAGGTAGGGAAGGAAGAAGGAAGGAAGGAAGGAAGGAAGGAAGGAAGGAAGGAAGGAAGAGGGGCAGGCAGGCCAAAAAAAAAAAAAAAAAAAAGCATTAGAGCCATTTATAATTCATCCTACAGCTCATCTGGGGTGAGCTGAGCATTCACCCGAATGAAGAATCTTGTAAGGATGGGGTCATATTTTCCCTTTCAACAACAAGATAGGCAGCAGCAGATGAACAGGAATTGCACACCACTTTCAGTGACCTCTCTCCGCCACGTGTGTGGCCGCCCTCGGACCCCTGAGGCTGGCCCTGTGCTGGCCTCCACGCTGCCTTTGAGTGAGCACCACCGAGGGACAGCTGAGGCCCAGGCACCGGACGCCTGCACGCCTCCTGCAGGGAACTGCTGAGAGCACAAGTCTGCACCAAGGCCCGCTCGGTGGTCTTGTACCAGGATTGTTCTCGCTCCTGTCTCACCATAAACCTGTCCGTGCAGTGCGTGTGCGCTGCTGCGGAGCAGGCACACGGTGGGGGCATTTGCTGTCTCGTCTGCTCTGATTAAGGGAGAAAATGGAGGGGGGCTGCTCTTTGTTTATTTTGCAGATAAATCTCGCCTCTAATCCAGATGCACAGCAATGCCTTGCGCGAAGGAAAGGAAGCCCCCATGCCACCCGATGACACCCACATAAATCACAGGTTTTATTCCTCTGCTCCGAGGGGGCACTGAAGATTGGAGCCACGTTGCACATTCTCATTGGGTGATGCTTCATTACTTGGCGGAAAATCCCCAGGGCCAAAACGTTATTTAAATGTGCTATGAAAATAAATGTGATTTATATATGTGTCGTCGGCAGAGACAGTCTTCTCTGTTACCGCAGGTGCTGTCGTGCATCAGGATTAGCGTCTCGATTTATTGCCAGTTTGAGCCACACACACGCTCCATGACAGGATGATGTCCATATCCCCAAAAGTTCTAGCAGGGAGATGCTGTTTGCTGAGTGGTGGGTTTGGGCTGCTGGGCGGTGTGGTTGACTTTCATGGGCTGGGAATGCGTGCGCACGCACGTGCGTGTGCGTGCATGCCCACGCTGAAGCCAGGCCACGTTTTGTTTGAAGGGTGCAAAGAACAGACACTTTGTCCTCAGATGTATCAATTTCCAGTGGCAGCAGAATGATCTTTCTGGTCAAAGAAGAAAGCACAAACTTTGCTTTGGCTTAGGGCTGGAGCCCACATGTTCAGCTCAAAGTGAAGGCAATTCTCGGAATTGCAGATTTTGGCTCATGAATGTCAGCAGGCTTGCAGCCCAAAGGGGATGTGAGCGGCAGGCTGAAGGGGGCTTCTGGCACTTTCCATGACCAAAGTGAGCTCCAAGGAAGGCTTGGCTTAAGCGGGTGCATGGATCCTCCTGGCCCAACAGCAGCTGGTCCCGAAGAGCTCCTGCAAGCCTTCCAAAGCACAGGGCTGACTTTGACCCCTGACACATGCCACTCAGAGGCAGCCCATTACTCCTCATGGGAAACATGAGGCTGGGAAGGTGGCAGACCCGACAGGAGACCCTGATCCTGCTGTATCATCTTCACCAGGGCCCTGCTTTAAGGTATCAAAGATGAAGTCCATGGAGGTAAATATCCCACGGCTTGGAATTTTGTAGGCCTGAAGAATTGGGGTCTTGTGCTCCCAGAATCCTCTTCCCTCGACATTTACTTAAATGGCAGCAACTTGTGGCTTTTTTATTTTTTCCCAGTCTTGTCTCCATTCCCTCTACTCTCTGTCTTCCACATTTCAGGTTCTCAGTGATATCTTGAGTAACATGTCTGTAAAATTATTTTTATTTAACCTAAATAAGCCAAAGTAACTCTGGGAGCCTAAGTATGACATTAAAAAAAAAAAAATTTTTTTTACTTTTTTTTTTGTTTTGTTTTGTTGGTGGAACCAAGGATTGAACTCAGGCTGGGGAAGCACTTATTCTACTGAACCATCTTCCTGGCCCCTAAGAAAATTTATTTTGAAATAAATTTAGGTCCACATATAATTTTTCATAGTAATATAAATTCCTGCATATCCTTCACCAAGTACCGTAAATGTTAATAGCTTACCATATTTGCCTTACCATTCTGCGTGTATGTGATTCTATTTGTGTGTATATATATGTGTCTGTTCTTTTGTGATGGTTTAGGAATAAATTCTAGAAATGCTGTCTTTTTAATCCCTAAAAACTCAGTATTAACTTACGGAGCCACAAAGCAGCTACCAAATCCAGGAAATGCACATTTCCACAGTATTAGGTAACATAGAGACCTTATTTGAATTTCAGTCACTGTCCTTTCTACTGAACAATGGTGATGATGACGGTGATAATGATGATGTTGGTAGTTTTCCCTTACCTTGGTGTTGTGCTGTTTATATCTTATCTATGGAGACTTGTATGAAAGAGTTAAATCTGCTGAGGTTTCAGGCTATTAAACTGATAAGTAGGCATTATCTTTAAAAGTATGTATACAGTATATCTATAATTCTCCTTACCTCAACAGGTCTCCTTCTGTAGTTACCACTGCATGTCCATAACTGGCAAATTCAACACTTTCATGCCTCTGAACTAAAAAAAAATCCCACCTGGTTCATTCAGTTCCGCACAGGTCTCCTAAGCAGCTGCCCAGCTGGGAGCTGCATGGTTCTTCGGGAAACCTGGGCCAAGGCTTGTACTGACCCTAGAGTGAGTGAAACAAAACAAAAAAGTCCAAAGCGTGTTTTGGCACAGTGTCATTAAAATTGAGTAATTTGGTCCAAAACTGAGTTTCAGAGAAATGGTGCCTGGTGACACTGTGACGCTGCGAGGGCCCCTCATTAGAGCGGCAGGAGCAGCTCCCATGAGCACACCATGTGCCTTCAGAGTGGAGCTGGGAATGAAAAGACAACATTGCTGCAGCACCGAGTGCTGTCCGTGAGGAGAATTAGTGCAACAGCTTTATAACGCTGGTGTTGACAGACAGGACTAGCATCTGTTTTATAGGCTACCGCCTGAGTCCTATCAGACTTCTCCTGTGGGTACCAGTCGTGTCTCAGCCAGCTCAACTTGACTTGTGGTTTATCCAAATCTGAGTAATAATAAGCCATGTTATAAGGGCATTTACTTGGCCATGCACACTCCCATATAGTCATCTCGTTATAAAACCAAGCGAGAAAAGGCTTCTGTTTCTCCTGTTGGTGTGCGGGAGGTATGAGAATAATCAACTTGTCCCCCTCTGAGAAGTAGCCATGCAGAAGGTTTGTAAAAGCTCTTTATTCCTCGTGGGGAAATGATTTTAGTCTTAGGAAGGAAACATGGCTTTCTTCTTACAGCTTCAGACTCTCTTGCCAGCTGCATTTATTTCCCACAGCCTGGCACTAATGAAAGGGGACTTTGATGAGCCGCAGGAGCGGTCAGCCTAGCCAGCAGGAGGCCGAGAGCCTCTGCTGCTTGGAAGGTGCTCACCGGCCCTGAGATGTGGCCTATCTCCAGCACACATCTGGAGAGACACCGGCTTCTGATGAAAGCTCCGCGGGGTCTGGTGTACATGCAGGATGGCCTGTTGCAGGTTGGAGTCCTCAGAGAAGGGATGAAGGGATGCCAGAAAGACAAACCAGTCCCGCATTCACGCCCTGGGTCTCTACAGGGTCTGGTATACTTTAAGGTAAACTCCTGCTTTTTTTTATTTAAATGTTACATATATATATATATATATATATATATAAAGGTGTTAGCAATCTGCCTTATGTTCTCCCACCCCGCTGGGATTTATGATCCAGTTCGTATTTTACTACACCATCTTGGCAGGCTCCCCTTGTTGAAATTCAAACCCAAGCAACTTGATGGGGGAACAGACATAAAAATATTAATTTGGTGGATATTAAAAAAAATCACACTGGTTATAAATCAGGGACTGTCCAGTGGTTCTTTTCATCATCTAAATGGTCCTTCTAAGCAGACCACAAATCTTACTGGGGAGGGAAGCTGTGGGGGGTTTCCTTTCCTGAGGGTTTGGAGACAGCCCACATCCAACACTTCCTCAAACCTGGCTTTGTTTTTTAAAGGTAATAAAAAGTGAGCACTTCTGGTATAGGCAGGCTAATTAGCTGGCCTCACAGACCGACTCGGGGTTTAAAAGAAAGTTGGCTTGGTCTAAAAACTGGTTGTGCAAATGCCTAAATATTCATTAGAAATAGTGCGGGGAGATTCGGGATGAGTACTGAACCCGGAACAGGGAGCACAGCTGGTGATGATGTTAGTGGAAGGAGAGCGGAGAAGGTCGGGGGGCAAGGACCGAGCGGCGCCACACGCCTACATACCTGCGACCCTCCCGAGGGCTGGGGCAGTGCGCCTGGGCCTCGTGGCCACTTTCTATACCAGCTTTGGGTCTTACTAGGGACCAAAACTAGATCTGACCAGGTAGGGGCGGGCAGTGCCATTCCTGTTGGGTGGGACGAAGAAAAGTCGGCCAAGTGTTCCTTTGCCTGTAATGATATTTTAATGGACTCTTTCATCTTACGGCTGATCTTTACAGTTAAAATACTCTTGATGGGTACTTTAAAATTTCATGAAAACTCTGGGAATTGGTTTTTAACAACTGTGGGTGGTTGGAAGGCTCAATACTTCTCCAGAAGAGGTTAATAAAATGGAAAGCTGTCCCTATCACAAAGAGCTGTACAGGCAAAAATGTCTGTAGTCATGGTGAAAAATTGGTTAGCATTGTAGATGCTCACCATTCTATGTAGGGACATAAGATCTAGCAAATGAACCCATACTTTCATCCAGACAGGCTGACAGTCAACAGGCGGGTTATAATGAAGCCCCCAACCCAGTTGCATCTTGAAGCTAAAAGAGAAAGAAAACCCAGTAACTGAGAAGGAAGGAGCAATCTGTTTTATGTAAAGCACAAAGCAAATCCTTAATTCAGAATATAAATATGATAACAGCAACAACTGTAAACCAGTGCTGTGGTGTATGAAAGCTAAAATTTGGCTTGTGTACTTTTTTGTCCTCTCTAGAGGCAGATGAAGTGGAGCCTCATTTCTGCCTGAAGAACATAATGATGGAAATTATTTCTTCTTAACAGAGATTTTTTTTCCTCCTTGGTTCCCATGCAGTCTAATACTGACAGTGCTTTAGACTTGAAAAATGATATTCTCATCTCTGAGAAATGGAAGGCGGAGAAGGCACAGTCGTTTTGAGCTTCATTCTGAAGCAATTATGAGCTCTTCACAGCTCTTGACAAGAATTGATTTTATTTTTAGATTATTAAGCTTTGGGGGCAAGGAAGTCAGGGTATGCGACCTATTTTTGACCTTGACGATTAAATTCTTCTAGAATGGATTCAATATTATGAAGGAAAACTTCTTTGGAAAGCATCTTTGCCTTCTATTCTTCCCAAATTCACTTTGATATTTTCCCCCTGACTTTACTCAAACCTTCTTGATCATAAAGACAGATGAAAAACTAGGACTGAACATACGAGCTACTGGACTAGACCCTGGACACACTGCAATTCACTGCAGTGTCTTAAAGAAGCTGAGCAGTGAGAAACAATCCACACAGCCTAGTGATGCTATCACCTGCGAATATGATGCCACCATCACCGATGTGCCCCTTCCCTGAATGTAGAGTGGAAAAGGTGACACGTCATATGCAGGACAGTCACCTTGAGAATTCTTTTTGGAAATAGTGTTACCTATATATTTGCACACTGACTGTGATTGGCCCAGGAAGCCAAGAAGGGTCACCTGGCCAGGATAATGGCTCTGCGTAAAGGGTAGAAGGATCGTTCTACCGTACGTCTTTCTGGGCTTAACCCTTCTGCTGAGCCCTTCTGAATAGCTCAGCCATGTGCCTAGAGGAGGCCACTTTCCAACTTTAACTACTGCTGGAGTGTGGATCCCATCAGCTTCTCCCACTCCAATTCTGAGACCCGATGCTTCTTGTCCCTCATGAGCATGGTTTCACTCCTCCCCGCCAGCACTGGGGTTATTTTGTAGAAAGCATTGTCACCTCTCCGTCATCCAACTCTGAGACTTCCAGATGCTTTCCCCAGAGGTACACTCCAGTGTTTTGCTTATCTTGCTTTCTTGCAGCCTCTGATGCATTTCTGGGGGTTGGGGACTGCCAGGTTTGGCACTTACCAATGGTGTGTTCTCTCCAGCTGTCTCTTCTTTCCAAGCAGTAACTTTATTTCTCTGAGTCTCAGACTCATTCTTTGCAAAATGATAACATATGTGGGGTTGTCATGAAGATGAAACAAGACAGCACACGAGGGCTGGCCCCCAGCATGTGCTCTATGCATGTTTGTGGCTTCTCTTTCCTTCCCAAAGAACTGTGTCATGTTTTGCGGTATCTTTCTGTCCTTCTGATGAAGAAAAATGTTTTTTTTTTTTTTTTTGTTTTTTTTTTTTTTTTGTATGTGTGTTACTGTTGAAAACTCAAGCAAAGACTGAGCCACTATACCGTGCCCTGCTTTATAGCAGGCAGAATCCACTTTTATTCAACTTTTCAGGTCAGGAATGATCCAAATGCTTGGATGGGAATGACCCACTCTGATGTGGATTCACCTGGAGAAACAGTGCCTGAAAGGAGCATGGTGGAAAGCTGGCTACTGATGGCATCGCAGTCCCAAGTCCTATGTGCCAAGGTCACTGAGACCTTGGAAAGGAGCCCATCCAAACCTCTTGGTTCCTCAGTACCCACAGCCTCTAGAGTGAACCATGACAGGGACATACTCCAGTGAATTGGGCACTGCATTCACAAATAAAATAAAGAGAATGGGAAAATAAAGCAGGGAAGAGGTCCCAAGGAGGTGCTGACACCTCTTCTTGAAGAAATGAGAGACCTTTGCAGCAGTTTAATTTCTGAGCAGAATGCTATTATGGGTTGTGCCTAGATGCCTCTCCAAGACCTCATTGGTCATAGGGTTTTTCAGACATGGTGGAATCTAGGGTGTGTGATGCTGGATTAAGGATGTATGATTAGTCAATCAGTCTAGTGATTGGCCTGGCATAGTTCTGGCTGGATTAAGAGTGTGAGAGCTCTACCCACCCTAGATTTGGTAGCCTGCCTACAGTGTAAAGGAGAGAAAGAGGCTTGTCCCTCTCTCCCTTGTTGCTTTTGATACCTTGTGCGTGTTATGAGCTGTTCTCTTTGGTGCACTTCTGCCCAACTACCTTATGTTGGAGCCAGCTGATCATGGACTGAAACCTCTCAAACTATGAGATAAATAAACCTTTCCCCTGTGGTGGATTAATTAATGGCCAACATGTGACACCTGGGTCAGCATGGCTATGGATGTGGAAGGTGCACCTGAAGATTTCTGTCAAAGGCATTGGGGAAGGATTGGCAGGGAAGATGGTGTGCCATTGATCCTCATGGAGAAGCTTGTCTCCCTGGTTTTCCTGATATGAACTCAGCTATTCTCATCTTTAGAGAGCTCAGGTTCTTGCTGTTGCTGAGGATGGCTGTGGTTCTTTTGAGGGAGCTCTGGTTCTTACCTTGAGCATTACTTCCTGGATCCAGCGCAGATCCCTCAGCCTGCTGGCACAGATCTTCCTGCTGGCATAGGCCTTCTAGCTTCTTCCACTGACCTTTGTGTCTTCCCAGCACAGATCCTTGATACAGACATGCATGAGACATTGCCATGGGCTCCAGGACTCCAGGCGGACTCATGGAGGACATTGCCATGGGATGCAGGCCCTTAGCTGGATTATTTATCTAGTGCCTGGACAGATCACTTGTACTCTTCTGCATTTAATTTTTTGGCTATTACAAAATAATCCTATAAATTATGTGTCCTGAATTAAATCTATTCCCTTGTAAACCATAACTACAACACCTCCCTTCACTTTGGGCATTGGGTGATTTGTCTGAGCAATGAGAAAAGTGACTAAGACAAGTGGTGATGCTCCCATCAGGACTCTGGAGGTGAAAATTACCTTGAGTAAGTATGGCAGCGCTTCCCTTCCTGACAATGCTTCCCAAGAGGTCTTCCAGGGAACAAAGCTGTAGTAGGGAACATCCCTGCCTTCTAGACAGCCCATGGCACGCACACAGGCAGCCCTGTGTGTGCACGAGACAGCACCATCTCAGGGAGGCAGAGCTCTTACTGGAGGCAGGAGAATGGAGATTTCCACTCATATTGAACATGTTTGTTCAAATGGCTGAAAGTACAAAGACTGCACATACATAAACGCCACACAATTAGTGGAGGCAGCTGGAAAATCATTAATTAGCAGCAAAGATGGTCTTCTAATACCACTCTGGGGAGGGCACAGAAAGCAATTCCCTGGACCTCATTTCAGTTTTGCCTGCGCCCTTGAGGAAGGGAGAAAAGGTCATGTGGACGCCACCATGATGTCTTCTCTCCCACTTCCCTCCTGATCAGCCCCAAAGAGTGCAAGCGGGGAAGCAGCCACACCCCCTCTCTGTCTGCAAGGCATTCTCCAGAGCAGACAGACGCCAAATGAGCAGCGGGCACATGAGCCTGTGCCCAGCGCAAGTTAATTGTGCCATAAATATAATTAAAGTCAGCAGGAAGGCCATTACGGAGAAAACCAAACTTAAAAAAAATTAGGACTAGTGAAGAAAATATCATACATTCTTTTTATTTCAGCCTAATTTTGTTTACATGATTCATACAGTTTCCAAGAATATCCCTGGAGAACATTAGGCTCATACCACATGCATAAACATTCATATATAACATGTAAATGAGGAGCAATCTCAGGATTTATATAGAAATTACAGCCACTTTTAGGAAATTAATTCTATGATGGAAAAAGGGTTACTGTCTCTCTTCAAATCAAGAGGGGGAAATATTGGGCAGAGCAGATTTATTTATTCAAGAGGCTTATTCTTGCCAGGAGCCAGTGTCCCTTTGGCCTAGAGATTTCCATTTTTTTATTGGATATGTATTGGTGATTGAATTTACTGTGAATACAGGAGCAGTCAGTGAGGGCCATAATGGGCTGTTTTAAGTTATAGCATTGCTAATATAGTCATAAAGTCGATTAGGCTAGAAGACTTTTCTGTAGAGAAATGATGAAGAGGCAAGTGGTTCAAGTTAAAATATACAAGAATACTGCATCCTGCAGCTCCCAGCTCCCAGTAGCACACACACACAACCATTTTATAGATGAAGAAACTGAACCCCAGAGAAGACATGACCTCCCCCGAAAACTAAGAACACGATTCACAAAGAGACCAGAATCTGGCTTTTCTGACAAACATTTCACCAAGATACTCTTCTACTGATGGGCAAATGGTGTTTGAAAACATTTTCTTATAGAATTTTGTGCTGACAACTTTTGATGGTGATTTTGCTCTTGGGGATTGTGATGGGTTGATTGCCAAAATAGCCCTACTTCTTCACCTTCCTTGTATTCTTGTCCTTCTCAGTAAGACTATGCAATCCTTCAATCTGGACAGGGTGTCAGGACTCAATTTGGCAAATGAAACACAGTGAACTTCCGGCTCTGAGCCTGGCCCTTCAGTGCCTGCCCACCAGGTTCTGCTGCACCAACCATGGGTGCAGTATGGGCTGGCTTTCTAGAAGTTGGGAGAGACTGCAGGAGGGACCAGAGAGCAAATATTGGGGTTAGACACACAGGAAAAAAATTATTTATCTGGAATTCTAACTGAACTGAGTATCCCATATTTTATCTGACAATTCCATATGCTTTTTTTTTTTTTTTTATTTTAGGAAATGGTCTACAGGGTTCAGGGTCTCACTATTACATGGGACTCATAGTGATCCGCCTGTTTACAGCCTCCCAAAAACTGGGATTACAGGCAGGCACCACCATGCCCAGTCTCAATTGCAGTCTCAGTGTGCCCCCGGGGTTGGGGCCAGCACAGCAGGGGGTGAGGGATGGACTGCCCTGGCTCCTGAGCCTGCTTGCAGGTGCTTTAATCTGCTGAGCTATTTGGCCGACCCTTCCATATGCTCTTGAAGAGACTCCAGATAATCCTACTCCATGTTAGACCACTCCTAAATGTGCGGCAGAGACCATCTAAACATGTGACAAGGATCAACAGACCTGTGCCTATCCAGAGACTGATGACAGATATGTAAAGGACTCTAATGGAAGCTATCAGGGCTGACCCTAAATTCCCCGACTAATGTATATATTTATTGGTGTGTAATGCTGAGCTTTGGTTTTTTTTTTTAAAATGCGGTATTATGGCAGTAGCTAACATAGGAACTTTCAGTTAAAACAATAAATGTCCCAAGAAAAGGAATTCGATTGGACTTCAGATCTAATTGTAATGTTTTCTACATATTCTACGCAGAAATAGCAAGAAAAATATTTTGTGATGTATATTATGCGGCTAAAAGAATCCAGAATAAAGGAACTTCAGTAGAATACTAGTCTTTCAGGGATTTCTGCCTATCTGGGGTCTTGACATTGTTCTGATGGTTTGCTTTAAACCACCCAGTTTGAGGTTAAGGCTTTGTTATAGCAGAAAATGCTGCAATGAGACAATAGCTGTTTTGGCTTCCTTTATCCCTCTGATATGTTCTCTTTGAAATATATTCTGTAGTTTTTCGTGCTGTTTCTTTCTTGTCTTCATGTGTCTCCACTCTCATCCTTCACAAGATGGGTGCCTTAAATGAAGGTTCATTTCAAGGCCTTGTAAATCTTGCTTTATCTTCACTCAAGGCTACATTTTCCACAGCTCAGCTTCAGCTTCCAGAGGTCCTACATTATATATCTCCTAGTGTAATATTTTGTATTTTTCAAAGCACTTTCACGTCTGTTTCTTCACTGATTGTCCACAATCTCCCCGTGAGAGCAGTCAGGGTAGACATTGGTAGTTCTCTTTTGCAGATGAGGAAACTGTGGCAGGGAGAATATAAATGATTTTGCCAAGGTAATACTGTTTAGCTAGTGGCAGAATGAAAATTGGGGTCCAGAGTTTTGTCTCTCAACCTTAGATTTCTGGTGCGCTTGACTACTGCCTTCATCCTGGGGCTTTGGCCAACTGATGCTGTAACCAGGTGTTTGCAGGGTGCCAGAATACTGCTGCTGTGTAAGAGAAACTCAAGTGGAAACAAGACATTCTTAGAGGGGCCATTAAAAAACCCCAGACCTCCACTTAAGTAGGTTGTGGTGCAGACGCTTGATGACTGCATAAATGCCTTCACCTTGTAACAGTCAGTCTCGGTCTCCAAAACAGAGTCCTACATTGTGGATTAATCACTTCATATCTCTGCTTTAAAATCATGTTATGGTCTCTTAAAGGTATGTTTTAAGATGTAATGTTCTGGAAGGAGGCATGGTCCATTTAAAAGCAGGGCTGCTTGCAGGTTGCTGGTTGAGGAGAACGATTAAATGCAGACGAAGGAAAAAACACCAGGATATTACTTTAGAAAACTTCTTTTCCTTGGAAACTAGGGAATGAAGGAATGAGCCACCCACTTGTGTGGTGCTTGCTTTGGTTCTTAACTTCACCTGGATTCTAGAAGACTAGCAAGTGATGTTATCAGCCTTGGTGTGAACAACTATCCTCACTGGCTCTAGAGCAAGGGCTTTCCTGGGATGTGAGGCACTTGGCACTAAAAGTAGGTCCTTCCTAGGCAATGCACAAGCACCCTGTCTAGTCTCTGTCTGGCCCTTGGGGATGGCCAAGGAGCATCCCATTCTCTTCAGAGGCAACTCATGGCTCTCTTGTGTGTCCTACCACAGGGATCCTGCAAGCACACAGCATCAATGTGTTAGGTAATGAAAGAAGGAACGAGCACCTCACCCTGGCTTCCACGGTGGTTCTGCACCCAATGAGAAAAGAGGATAGCTTGGGAGCTAGGAAACCTGCTCAGTTACAACTCTGCTGATAACTTTTGCTAAGTCATCAGTTCTCTGTGCCTCTTTCCATGGCTAAAGAGAGGCTGTGACTCAGGCTCTCTAGACCCCTTTCTCCATTACCCAGTCTCAGGTGTTACTGTTCCAACTCACGTTATTCTGAATTTCTACACATCACTCACCAAGCTGTTTAGGGGTTGTCTTAGAGGATGAAGCCCAGCTTAGGGTCAGACATGAGAAAATCTTAAGGTTCTCACTCAGGAGTTAACCCTTCAACACAATACTATTCAGTGCAAAATTCTTGTACAGTGAAGGAAACATTCTATATTTGCACTCTTCATATATAACTATTTAAATTTAAGTAAAATAATGGGATTTAAAATATGGTTCTTCAGAAGCTGGGATTGTAGCTGGGTGGTAGAGCTTGTGTATGCAAGGCCCTGAATTCAGTCCCTAACACTGAAGCAGAAAATGAAAGTAAATAAATTAGTAAATAAAAATCCAGTTCCTGGGCTGGGGGGCTAGCTCAGTGGCATATGTGTCTGCCTGGCAAGTGCAAGGTTCTGAGTTCGATCCCAGGTAATGCATGCCATGCAGGCCCTGGAACTGGGCATGGTGGCACATGCCTGCAATCCCAGCACTGTGGAGGCTGAGACAGGAGAATCACTATGAATTCAAGCTGTGTAGAGAGACCCTATATAAAATAATAATAATAATAATAATAATAATAATAATTCAGCTCCTGAGTCATAATATCCACTATAATTTTAGGTGCTCAATCACCATGCATAGCTAATATCTACCTTATTAAACAATGACAATCTCTGAATCATTTCCACTATCAGAAAACCTTGTATTAGAAAGCACAGCTTTAGAAGGCCACTTGGAGAATTCTGGGAAATGGCCAGGGTAAAAAAAGGAGAAGGAGGAAAGGAAATAGGAGAGATAGTGGCTTTATCACAAGCAATCTTTATCTGTTACACTAGAATCCAAGGAATGACATGATCAATTTATTGACATTGGGTTATCTTCAGTCTTGTTATAAGCAATATTCTTCCAAAAATTACAAAAAGCATTGAAATATATGTCTCCCTGACACCAATATGCATGAAAATATGCCCTTCAATGACACTAAAAACAGAAGAGCAGGCATGGTTATTTTCTTTTCACAGATACCCTGACTGGGCTCTTTGGTCAAAAATAGAAAGCACCATGGAAAAAAAAAAAAAAACTACATGCAAAAGTTGTTGAAAAGTTCCCTTTTGGAAGGATCATAGTTGTAGTTGTTTTCAAACATTTTAGGTTGAACAAAATACATTCAAACTCTTTATCATTGAAATTGGTAAAAAAAATCAAAGTGCACTGTTGTGTTCAGTTCTTGAAAATAGCATCACTGCCATGGTTTATGAAAGAAATAAAGAATGCTTTGCGCGACTAGAGTCTGAATGAGGATGCTAGCAACAGAACATTGTTCTTTCAGGAGCAGGCTCTTAGTTCCCTGGAAGCTGTGTGACACAGGGACAATTATAAAATATCCCTGGCCCTCAGTTTCCATTTTTAGTTGGAGAAAGATGGTGATGAACTACATCTCTAGTCTGCAGTGTTCTGGGATCATTTTTGTGACCATATTCCTGACTTCTATCTTCACACTAGTGCTTTCACTCTTCACCGTAGCCACTAAGATAATTTCTTTTGACACTCACAGATGGTCATGGTCATCAGTTTCTTCCTAAGGGTGTCAAGAGCAAGCCTCAAGTGCCCTATGTCTGCAGACCTATGGGTTTTCCAGAAGCCTCACACAGTATTTGCTCTGCTCAGAGTCAGGAGCAAACACTTTGCATGCAGCGGAGGGCTCAGGAATGCTTCATTTATGCAGCATGAAAATGAGGAGGGGTGCCCCAGTGTGTGTTGGTTCAGCTGTGCATGGGGAGAATGCAATGATGGGGAGCTGGTTGCCCTCCCTATCCTAGTCCATGAAGTGGTGACCACACTGCTGTAGCCAGGGAAGCTTGGACATCAGAGTCTCTCACCAGCAGGGGCCTCCCGACACCATTTTGTCTTTGTAAAAATTTTGTTTCCTCAAAGAGGAACTCCGAAATTGAACAAGCTTTGCGACCTATACTACCTGATTCTAGTGTTCAAAAACAAGTTGACATCACCTCAGTAGACTACTATCTCCAAAAAGAGATGACCCATCAAGACAAGATCTGGGCAAGCCACGCTGCTCTAATGCTTTCCCATTTCTTCCAAACACATCTTTGCTCATGCATCCCAGTATGATTCTGACAGTATAGAAAATCTGACTCCTTGTAGTCACTGGTACCTCCTGGGCACCAGCATGCATGCTCTTAGAGGCCGCCTCCTTTTGGAATCTGAGAAGCAGAAAGGACCTGCAGGAACCATTTCTTTTACTTCTCCTTGTCCTAGTTACCTTTTACTTGTTGCTGGGACAAATATTCAACACCCAAAATGAAGTAAGGAAAGGTTTATTTAGCTCACAGTTACTGGAGGGTTCAGCTGGCTCCATGGCGAATGACAGTGGTTCACGCAGAAAACAACGAAGAGCAGAGGAGGAGCAGCAGCTACACATCCATCCAGCCTCTTTCTTCACTGACTGCGAAGACTGGCCTCCAGGGCAAAGATAGGAGCTCCTCCAAAGTGATGAGGCTGCCAAGGTCAAGATCCTCTGAAGACTGGGACTTCTCAGTGGAAATGGGGCAGAGTGGCAGGAAGCATTCCTCAAATTCTGGACCCTGCCCACCTGCAGGGCTGGGCCCGGCTTAGAACTGCCAGAGTTGATTCAGCCAAGTTGACACAATGTATCAACTGACTGCTCTTGCTACCCAGTCTTCCTCCTTTGCCTTTCTTTCAAATTCTCTTCAGATAAAGATTCCATAGTCTCCTTTGGAAACTTGGACTCACACGACAGCATCAATATTTTCATGAACCTCTCTTCTAGCTCTAACCTAATTTCTCTTATTCTGGTTCAGATACGACAGCACCTTGAACTTTCTCAGTTCTATTCTCTGCAGATAGCAAGACACTTTTGTATCTGCTCATTGGCTTCCCAATAAAGCACTCTGCCCCATTTCCATTGAGAAGTCCCAGTCTTCAGAGGATCTTGACCTTCGCAGCCGCACCACTTTGTAGGAGCTCCTATCTTTGCCCTGGAGGCCAGTCTTCGTAGTCAGAGGCCTGCTGCACTACATTCTCTTTTAAGGATGAGACAACTGAGGTTCAAGGTGCTATATGACTTTGCCAGTGTGGTAGATGGTCGGGCCGAGACTCTGAGAGGAAGTTTCTACCCTGTTATACCTGTTATCTCCGGAGAGGTATTCCAAACCTTGAAGTTGTGATACAGTTTGTGAGAAATCTGAGACCTATGCCCAGCTTGCCTGACTCCTCAGGGACATTGCTCCTGTCATGGAACAGCCCTATTTGCTTTTGTTAACCAACATTGTTTCTGTCATTAGCATCTCCTTCCTGGGTCACCAGATTTAGAATACGGTTTTTATGTTTGTTCAGACTATAAGCAGGGTGCTAACAGAAGTCCTTTTACCCTCAACTCTTTAGATATGACCCCTCTGCTCCTGTCTCGGATCTCTTCCTTTCCATTGTTAAAAAATGACATCACAACACACTTTTCATTCATTCATTCCGAAATTATTTCCTGGATGCTTATTATGGCTCACACAAGAAGTGAGCACTCACAGTGACCTGAATATGGCAAGCGATACTGGAAGATGGTAGAATCAAAGACCAAGACTTCTGTTCCCACATGGAGAACTTACCTCACAATAATGGCAGACCAAACTACTCTGTGAGGACTCTCAAAAAAATCTAGATTCTATTTTCTAGATAGAGAAAATTTCTAATTATGCATTCAAACAAGTGACCCATCACTCATGTACTTAAAGAGCAGAGCAAAGCAAAGAACCCCAACTGAAAATCTTCTGGTTGCACTCCGCATCAGAAATCAACCTGCTTAGGCAGACACAGGGGCTGGGAGATCCATCCCCCGGCTTGCCTTGCTGGCTCCGCCCCCGGGGCATGCTGAGAGAGATTGAGATGACTAGGCGTGGTGGTGCGCCTGTAATCCTAGCATGTGGGAGACTGTAAATAGGAGGATCATTATGAGTCTGATCTAGTGGTGAGACCCTGTAGACTCTGTCCTAAAATACGAAAAAAAAAAGGAGTCAGGACATTTATGAATTTTATTCAGTTTTCACCCCACCCCATGAGATGGTGGATACTGTAATTATTCTTATTATACTGATGAGGGAAATTGCGACACAGAAAGGCTGCCATGCCTGCCGAGGACCACACAGCCAGCCATTGTCATCTTTCTGGTTCATGCAAGCAGTAGTAGTCCAGATCAAAAGAATCCTTCCTCTCAAAAAATGATTCATGTTTCCCACCCACTCCCATTTGATGCATTGACTGAATGTTTTCCAAACCTTTACTTTCCAAACAGCTATCCATTAGGCATCCGCCTCCCAGGTCCTCTCTGCAGATTGTAGTTAAAATTGGAAACTGGCACATTCTGGGTATGACCCTGAGCTGTTCAGATGAACAGATGGTTGGCTTATGCTGATTTAGGATCTGCCTTTTCAAGCAAAGATGTATTCCTGAAAGGAAGGATTGAATTCTCTCCAGTTTAGTTCTTGATTTAATAAACAGAAAATGGGGAATGGGGCTGTTTGGGGTCTCCATCTTTAATCTTAATACTTGATTGGTTTCACCAGACAAAGAACAGAAGGACCAATTCAAGAGGGCAATGGTCAATAATTGGGCACAATACTAACAGATAAAATTTTCTCACAAATGCATATTTGCATATGGAAGTAGAAATGACTTTCCAGGGCAAGCATTTCCATATTAATGATCCATATGTTCTGACATACTAATAATACCCAAATGGATCAACATAGGGTAGAACTTCTTAGTTTGAGCTCAGGGAGATGTAAAAAAAGGTTTGGAAAATATTTAGTCAATGTATAACATGAGAGTGGATGGGAAACATGAATAATTTTTGAGAGGAAAGATTCTTATGATTTGGAATAGTATTGCTTGCATGAACTGGAAAAATGACACATACCCCCTTTCTTTTGTGCCATGTAGCTAGTTAGGTCTCGAGAAGGATATATGTGCAGATTTAGTTTGACATCAATTTTGATGCTAGAACCTAGAAATTATACTGTGAAATTTTTAAAAAGAAAACTGGATGTTTTTGTAAAAGAAACTATGAAGAAGAGCAAGACATTTTTGAAAGATCAAATATTTGTCAGCACCTCTAATGAAGCTATACTAGTTAACTTTCCTAGTGTAATAAAATGACATAATTAGGATGGTTTGTGTGTTGGTCAAAAATTTCAAACATGGGATCAGCAAATGGAAGTGCTTTGTTTTTTCTAGCTCTTTCTTAGTTTTGGAGTTCATGTGAAATACAGAAAGGAAGTGAGCCCATCTGTTTCTGATACTTTCAGGCTTGATAGATCAGAATATTTTGAAGCAGTCATTTGATGTCTAGTATGCCTCTTAAGTATTTTCCATAAGCTCCAAGCCTGCTTCTTTACTGACAGGAAGTTTGTTTCCACGGCATCGGAGTGTCAGTTTAGCACTCAGAAATGGGAAAGAGTAATTAATCAATTCCTAAATTTCATTAATGTTTGAAGTCAGTTTGTATTTGTTGGTTTACTTCCCAAGAGAAGATCTAAGGGTTAACAAAAAGAAAAGAAGTTGTAAGTTATTCGTTTACATTTTGGTCCGTCTTTGTTTCATTCCCTCCTTCCATCTCCCTCCCCCGCAATATTCTGCCTTTATATTAGCAGGGATGGTGCCACTGAGCAGATGGATGACAGGGAGAGTGGGGGAAACAGATGTGCTGCTCAGGGAACCCACATCCACCTGCGAGGAGCACTCACTGAGCCTCCTGCAGCACTGTGCCTGCTCCCCAAGCCCGGTGCAGGCAAAAAGGAGGGAAAACTTAAACTTCAGTTGTCACTTCTACTCTCTGAGCACTCTGGTACTCACTGGTAGAATTCTGTTCAATTCAGCTCTAAAATTGCTTATTTAAATAGACAAAGCCCCCGTCTGGTGCTCATCTGCCATGAGTCTTCTGAACGTTTCCTAAGGTGATCTGTGATGGTTCCCAAGGGCCACTGCACAGAGCACCACTAGGGCTTTGATTTTCACCTCTTATGAGGAGAGCTAGAACTGCATATTTAAAATAAAATCTCCAACAGGAAACAAGGGAGGGAAGAGGCTAGCTTCTTCATGTCATCATCCTACCAGACAGCCACGTCTTTCTGTCTGCTCCCCCGCCCCGTCCCTCACTTACCCTACACTCAGCTCTCCAGTCATCACTGAGAAGGAGTGCAGTGTGAATTACTATAGTACTGAAGCCATGTAATATATTTTCTATCTCCACACCCCTGCTGTCTGCAAATATATAGGAGACTACGAAGCCACATACCAGGCGAAGGAGGAAGAAGCTGGTCTGTGAGAATTTTAGCCTTTTTATTTTATTTTCTGGTGGTACCAGGGATCAAACTCAGGACCTTGCACTTGCCAGGCAGGTACTTACACCACTGAGCTATGTCCTTGGTGCCAGTCTTTTTATTTTCTAATGCTTTGATTTTTAAAAGAAGACAGCATTTATGGGTCACTTTTCCCCCCATAATTTTATTGAAGAACAAATAGCAATGAAACAGTTTCAAATCAAATTAGAGGACAGATTCAATAATTAATAAATTTCACATTGTTTTCTTAGTGGTTATTTGTTGTACAAGGTTTTAGACATGATATTCTATTTATAAATACTATTAGAGCAGATCCCTCTATTCATTGAATTAAGAGAATGTAGCTGTATACTTATCTTTTTTTTTCAAGGCTGATTTATAGTACAGTTTCAATAATTAATACTTTTTACATTGTTATCTTCCTAGTGGTTATCCATAGTACAAGAAGCAGACAGGATATCCTGTCCAAACACTATTAGTACAAATCTTTCTGCTCATAGAATTATATGAAAGTAGCTGCATATTTATTCTAACTATTCTGTATATACAAATACAGAATGGTCCTTCCTTTATATCCCCCCTTTTTTTTGTTTAGTCCTATCAGGGATGGGTTCTCTATTGGCATTCAATTATTATAGTTGCTTGAATTCACCAAAACACTCCAACACAGTCCAGCAGTCCACAATAGTAGTGGGTTATCCACAGAAGTTGTTGACTAGAACCTTTTACAGCTCAGCATATTAATGACTTTACTTTATATACCTCATTTTTATACTTTTTCTGCTGGGTCACTTTTTAAATAAAAAGCAATTTGAAGACAAACACCCAACAACAAACACATGTGAAAAGATAACAAGGAAGAAGAGGAAGAAATGGCAGAAGGTAAAAGGAAAAATGGAAATGAACAAAAGGCTTTGAAAATATGCAGCTCCTTCCACAGGAATTTACCATACAAGGATAGTACAGCTGCTGACGGGGGTGTTGAGTACATGTGTACTGCAGCTCTATTTATAATGCCAGAAAAATTGAATGGCTCATGATATGGAATTTGTTTAATAAGTGTAGTTATAATTCAAAGCAGATCTGTCAGACAATCTAAGTAATTCTACAGAGGAATTCTGGACCATGGGAAGATTTCTACTGCTATCAAAGCAAATTATATATTTAATTCTGCCAAACAAAACAATCTTATTTATTGAAACTTGCTTGTGGGCTGGGGATATAGTTCAGTAGAGTAAGCACTTGCCTGGCAAGCATAGGGTCCTGAGTTCAATTCCTGGTATGGCAAAAAAAAAAAAAAAAAAAAAAAAAAAAGAAAAGAAAACTTGCCTGTAATTTTATATACAAAAAGAAATTTACTAAGCATTTTCCCTAGTGGACTGGTTATGATCTGTTAAGAGTGCCATTTACATATTGACATCATGTAATTACCAGTACAATGTCTGTCTATCTATCTATCTATCTATCTATCTATCTATCTATCATTTTTCTATCTATCTATATCCAAGGACATATATCAAATTCTGAGGAGTTGTATCTTCATTTGTTTTTACAGTAAGTAGGTAACATTTTTATTATAATTTTCTTTTATTTTTTTACAAGTTGTCTCTATAGTTGGGGGTGAATTTTAGTTCCAATGTGTGTGCCCTTACAATTTATTACAATGTACATATATTATTTTGGTACTGAAAAATGTACATAGAAGACAACAGTATACAATGTATCAATTATTGTAACTATCCTACTAACCTGTTTTGAAACTGTTTCATTGCTATTTTTTCTCATTAAAATGAATGAAAATAAATAAGTACATAAAAAGAAAAATATACATATAGTTTTGAAAAGTGGAGTAGCCCATACCTGGCAATTTTCAATGATTAGTGGTTCTTTAAAAGCAGGACATGCTGATGCAAGATGTACTGAATTATTTACCAGCTTCCTACCTGAATTTGGTAATCAAGGTACCATCCATTCTAACATCCTTCAAAATATTTTTTCTGAATACTACCAACATTTGTATATGTTATAGAAGAAAAGCCAGAAAGAGAAACAAAAAGACTACAGTGATGAAATATGTTTTTCCAAGTATACCTTTTTCTTTCCTTGAAAAAATAAGTAACATATCATCTCTGGAAGTTTTAAAAAAAAGAAATATAATTTTCCCTGGTATACTGTTATGCACCTCAATATGTAAATAACACTCTGACAGATCATAAGCAGTCCACCAGGGAGAATACTTAGTAAATTTCTTTTTGTATATAAAATTACAGGCAAGTTTCAATGAATAAGATTGTTTTGTTTGGTAAAATTAAATATGTTATAGAAAAGTTATAAACCTTCCTTCTCCGGATGATGTGAATACAGAAAATTGTGGCCATTTTCAACATAATTCGATCTTCAATATAAAAGTCTTGCTCTTTTACATTTTAGAGACAAAAATCGTTTCTTTCTCATGTTAGATACACTATACACTTTGTATGGAAGTCTGGAATTCTGGCACTATTTGCCATTTTGTATGTTACATTTTTATGCCAATAAAATTTAAACTAATTTATAACTGCTTTGCTACCTCTTTAAAAAGCTATGGAATATAATATTCTTAAATATGGGAATTTAAATCTCTTGATTGTTCAACTTAGTTTTATTAATTATGGCACTTTGTGCACACAAGACGTTTTATTTCCACACAAAAATTATATACATGTGTTATATACATAAGATGTCTCTCTAATAGGGAATTCATGCTGTTCAATTTTAAAAAGCACTCACGATGAAAGAAAGCAGAAATAAATAAAACATCCTCCCACACACTGTGTTCTTAATTTCTTTTCTTCTGGATGGTATTTGTCCACAAAGGCAAATGCAGTCTTTAAAATGTATGTGAACAAGCGCTTTCCAGCCGTGAGCGTGTAATTGGTCAATCAGTTCTTACTCAGAGAGATTTGTCAAATGCCAATATATATTTTTATTTAATTCTTGGATCCTTGCATCTATGAAAACAGTGGCCCCAACTGTTTTTCTATGGAGCATATCAAATTTTCATGTCTTTTCTTATAAAACCATGAAGGAAACTGATGAAATTACCCTTTTCACATAATCCCTATAAAATCATATGAAACACGCAGTGAGACTCTCACAGTGGGCAACTGAGTTTATATATTCGGAAGGTGATCCTATTCTATCATTTGAACTTTTGTTTAAATATGTTAGTCAGTCATTACCAAAAGCTAAAGGAAACCAAGATGCAAAAGCAGGCTTTTTGCCATAGCCATCTGTTTGCTACCACAGTGAAATAATCTGACTCTAAAAATTTACATGATATGCAATCTTGAGTGTATTGCTATGAGTTCACGATCTAAGGATAAACATGGCTACTTGCTTTGTTACTTGAACCTTAATATCAAGCTAGGGAAAAAATAAATAATATTACACACTCTAAAATAAGATGGTGAGATATGTACTTTGGCTTAATTTAGAGGCCACAAACATAGCTAACCATGCATTTTGTTAAATATTTTCTTGATGATATTTTTAATTACACGTCCTTTGTGGATTGCTGGTACTTTCAGGTGCTATTAATAAAAATCAGCATTTCTAAGACTGCAACTAGATTGGAAGCAGATGCTCTGAGTAAAACATAATTGGGCTAAAGAAAAATTTTGCAGTTTGAAAACAGACTAATGTCTTTAATATGTTGTTTTACTGTGATTATGCATCTTGCAGGATTTGAAACAAGAATAAACAACAAATGCATCCCAAGAGGAATGAAAAATATAGGGAGAGAGCATTTTTATTAAGTTCAGAGAGAATGTTTGTGTGAGCAACACTGGAATTGCTGGCATACATGATAGAATCTAAATATGAAGAAAATTTCAAATCAGTCTTTGTTAGATTAGAATATTAAAATACAATTTTAACCAATCACTTAAAATGCAGAAAAGGTAAATTAATTTTGAACATACTTAAAAACAAAGTTTCATTCTGTTTTCAAATGATAATACTGTCCTTTTTCAAATGCAAAAAAGGACATTGGGAACTATTTATAGACAGACGCTTATTATATTTTACTTTTGCATTTTGGTAGCTCAACTGGCTATTTTATGAACAGGCATTCTTTTTTTTTGAACATGTATTCTTTATAGCAAAATTAAGTTTTGAAAATATCAGTGCAATAAACTATGAATTTTCATAAAGTAGTCAACTTATAAGCAGGAAATAAGAGTGAAATAAATTTGAGCTTTGAAAAGTGAACTATTAATATGAAAACTACTCTCTGAATTTTGTAGCAAAAGAACATTCCGTTGCTACTATACAGAGAAATATTGGGTGGAAATATAGGAAAGAAACTTTTAGATTTAATTTTTGATTGTGAGATTAGTACAGTGTATCTTTTGAGGTTTTACCCCTTCTTCCTGTCAGTGTTTTTCAGGTTTTCTTAGGATGTGCATTACCTCATCACCAGGTAAGTCTTATTCAACAAAGAAAACTTTAAAAAAAGATAATTTTGGTTTAATCAATTTTAATTTATGTTTCCAAAGTTATTATTTATTTGCTA
Organism: Ctenomys sociabilis; assembly: GCA_004027165.1. NCBI lineage: Eukaryota > Metazoa > Chordata > Mammalia > Rodentia > Ctenomyidae > Ctenomys > Ctenomys sociabilis. The sequence goes on from PVKA01003172.1 coordinate 112,169, forward strand.
CACCAGCGCTTATTAAAATAGGCATATACAACTAACTTGTAAAATTAACATGAAAGAACAATTTTGTCACAAAGTTATAAAATTAGCTGTAATTACTATGAATCAAATGTACTAGAATTCTAATATTATTACTTTAACTTACCCAGAGTTCAACTTCAAATAAAAATGTTGACAAATTATCAGCTGATGTAATAACTTTTAGATTAAAGATGGATGCACATTATTTTAATTGCTTGGACTATCATAATCATGAATGCATATTTTGACATTAAATCATTTGTTAGCAATGGAATATTACTGGATATATTACAGAGGAGGCATAAAACAATTTCTGAATCCACTGTGTTTAAGACCAAAATTAAATGTGAGTTGAGTGAAACATGATCAACACAGATATAAACAGTAAGTAAGCAACATTGCCTATTTGTACTATACATCAGAAAATGTTTTAAAGAAAAAAACTGACCATACTCACCCCAGAAAGCCTTTCGCTTAATCTGAACTTTCCTGCAACTGTTTTTGGACATATTCCGATTTTACTAATGTAGTATATATTTAGAAATGTTTTTAATTCTGCCCTGGCGTCAGACATTAAAAACTGGAAAGGTGTAATTTATCTTCCAAGCAGGAGATAAATACAGAATCCTGGTGTCTGTGTGTGGTGTTGTAAACTAGTTTTTGCTACGAATCTTAAATACAGCCCAAAGCAACCAAAAGAAATCAACTGTTTTTTCTTCTTCAAAGGACCCTGGTGACCGCTCAGGTTTTAAAGTGTAATGTGAAATGAGAAACGCACACTCTCAAATTTTAGCTTGGAGCAAAGCTACCCTGATTACTTTTCTGAAAACTACATGACTGTTATCCAACACAAACGCCCAAATTTATGCCAAAATTTGGGTTTCTGGGTTTCGTGTCCATCCTTTCGTTTTCCAAGTATTTGCCGGCTGACATCTTATTTTAATAGTTTTGAAATGGTAAATCCATGTTCTGTTGGATATGAAACAGAACGGAAATTTTCGTTCAAAAAGAAGCAAATAAATCACAAGAATAAATTTTATATTTTAAAAAATGTCAGCCGAGTATCCCTGAAGCTTTTTACTGTTGGAAACAATTTTCACACTTGCATCATTCATAAGCAATTCGGGAACGTTTAGCTCGAAAGAATTTTCCATCTCTTCTCTGGTTTTTACACACTTCAACTCGGCGCAGCGAATGGAAAATTAGGGGAACAGAGAGTTCATAGTATAGGAAAAAATGAATTTTAGCGTAGGACCAATTTATTACAATATATGTTTTCCTTCCCAAAGGGCCCGCCAGAACCGTGGACTTTACATAGATTGAAGGAAAATTAATTTGGGAGAGGGATTTATCGGTAATTTCTATGCACGTATTTCATGATACAATACTTGACGACGGGTAGAAATAAACGAAATAATGCTTGTAGAAATATACAATCGCCTTAAACGGGTGAATTAAAACGAATCATCTCAAGAAAGCGATTCCTTCTAGACCTTAGCCTAAGTCCCGCCAGTCTAGAGCGGCCCCGCCCCGCCCCTGCCCCGCCCCGCCCCCGCCCCGCCCCGCCCC